>JAALGZ010000082.1:0-82975 GCA_015227615.1 Labyrinthula sp. Ha
AAGAAGGATACTGAAATAGGAAGTGTGAAACTTAATGAGGTGAAAAGTGTTATAAATTCATCTAAAGTTTTCCACGACGATGGTTTTTATAAAATAAAAGCGGTGAAGGATAACGCTTTTGTTGATTCATATTTATCTGGAAAGAAACTTAAATGTTTGTTGGACTCAGGAGCATTTAGAAGTGCACTTAACAGCAAGCATAAGAAGCTATGTGATGGTATTAAGCAGTTGGAAAGGCCGGTGAGAGTACAGGCCGCGGGGGGTGTTATATACCCCGTACATGAAGTAGGATTTCTTGGAAAAATGTGGGTGGAAAGTGATAAACCCGAGTTGGAACCACTTGTTTTGAAGAGGTTGAAGTCCTAATCCTGGAAGTGCCGGAATGGGATGACCTGATAATAGGTAACGACGTGCTGTGTCGTTACGGGTTGGACCCCCTTAGCGCCATGGAAAGTAAGATGAAGGTTAAGGGGAAGACAAAAACTATTTTTGCTAAATGGTTTGTTAGCAACGTTGGTGTGGAAGATGAAGCTGCGAGGGATATTGAGATAAAAGAAATATATCCGAGCAACGAGAAAAACATTCCTCCTCAAGTTTTTGGTTGGGATTGGCCCAACGAGGAGGAGTTTTTAGACATTGAAAACATTGATTTAGGAGCAGGTGCAGAGGTTACTGATATTGAAAAAGACAATGAAAGAATGAGGAATATTATTCGAGAGAAGTTGGAGAATATACCAGTGGTCAACTTTGATGATTCTTTAGCGTGGAAACGGAAGTTCACAGGGTTATTTTTGCAACATGCTCAGACCTTTGGGGATTCAAATAGTTATACGAAGCTGTCGAAGATTACCCCGATAAGATGTGATATAATTGAAGGGGCTCAAGTTGGCGTTCAGAAACAACTACCCCTAGGCCAAGAGCAAGAGGATTTCTTACACGCTCGGATCAATCATATGGTTAAAGCTGGTATTATTCAAGTGAATAAAAATCCCACAACAGCAATGAGTGTGCTGGTTGTGCCCAAGAAGGGACCTAAACGTTTTAGGTTGGTGGTCGATTTTCGACCTTTAAACAGAGTTACGAAGAAAGTTTCAAATACGCTACCAAAAATTGAGCTGCAATTGGATCGCGTGAAAGGAAATGCGCATTTTTGTGGATTTGACTTACTTTCTGGCTTTGATTATTTAGCTTGCAAAGAGCAAGCTGGTGAGTTTTTCACGTTTACAACCCCATGGGGGGTATCATATTCTTTCCTAGGGGCACCACAGGGGTGGTGCAATACCCCTAGTTTATTTTCTATGCGCCAAATTGAGGAAGTTTTAATGCCTTCAGGCCTCTGGCCTAGGAAGGCCATGTAATGGATCGACGACAGTATTATCATGGGGGGTACGATGGAAGAACTCTATGATAATACGTCTAGGTTTTTAACACAAATTCAGAAGAAGGAATTGCGTTTAAATGTGGAGAAATGTGAGTTGGTAGCAGATAAGTTGACGTTTTGCGGTCGTGAAGTGAATAAGGATGGTTGGAGCTTTGACAACAGTTATGCTAAAGGGTTGTTGGAGAGAGTAAAACCTATTTATTTACACGAACTTGCTCAACTTATTTATACCGCGAACTTCATTTCAGCGACTATTCCGGGGTTCTCAAAAATAAGAAAACTGTTACTTGGGAGTCACAAAATTACAGGTAAAATGAAGAATTTGGAGAGAAGAAGAGTACCCATTGAATGGACTGAAGAAATGGAGAGGACTTACGAAGAAATGATACAAGCGTTGAAAGACTCTATGAGTTATTCGCTTGGTTTTTATGATCCAAAAGAAGACGTGTATTTATTCACAGATGCAAGTGAAAGATTTTACAGTTTATATATTTCGCAAACTTCTGAGAAGGTTGATAGATTGAATCCATTCCTAAGCAATTTCAGAGTAATTGCTATGAGCTCTGGAAGTTTTGTAGGATCAGCATTGAATTGGCACATTTCGTGCAAAGAATTATTTCCTGTTTTAATGGCAGTCAAGAAGTTTCCGTACTATTTAAAGTACAATGCTAAAGAGAAAGTGTTATTTACTGACCATAAGAATTTGGTTCAGATATTAAATCCAAGAGAAGCGAAGTTAAAGTCCCATACTTCTAGATTAAATCGTTGGGCAATGGAGTTTATGGAATTAAACCTGGTAGCTTGTCATTTAGACGGCTACCAGAATATTCCAGCTGATTGTTTATCGAGGTGGTTGAACCCTAAATACCATAAAACTGAAGCTGATTTAGAAGTTATTTGTAAAGCTATTTCTAGAGCTAACAGTCGCGATACAGAGTTAGATTTTTGGAGAGTGGTTGATATGCTTCATGTCTCACCTAGACATCCAGCAAGTTTGAACCTAGCGGATGTCGGCTGGGAGGTGATTGACGAAGTTTTATTATTTAACTTACAGAAAAGGGATTTAGGAGAAAGCCTTGAAGAATTGAAGAAAGAAAAGGAAAAAATATTTGTCACAAAGTCTATGATCCCTGTGCTTATTCTACATGCACATATGTGGTTTAACCATGGATCGAAAGCAAACGAAGTTAAACTGCTGAAGGATATTTATTATTTTGAAACAGAAATATGGGCTCTAGTTGTTGAAGCTCATAAGGTCTTCAGACAACAATGCATGCATTGTCAGAAGTCTAGTTTAGTTGTTCGCCGAACATTTAATATCACCGAATGGGGCAGCCGCTCTGGTGAGGTTTTATTAGCGGACTTTTTATACATCAACTCAACTGGTTGGATCTTAACACTGGTCGATAGTTTGACTAGGACAACGATATTGAGGTACTGTAAAAAAGCTACAGCCGATAACTTGGTCTCCATCCTTTGGGATTGGAATAGTCATTTTCAACTAAGAGATGATTTTATTTTAGTGACCGATAAAGGATCACATTTTACCTCCAACGTTGTGGAGAAGTTTTTGAGAGAAAGTGGATGTAGCCACAAGTTTACTGCTACATACGTTTCATATACTGTTGGAGCTGTAGAAGTTCAAAATCGGCAGATTTTAAGACATTTGAGAAGCATAGTAAGCGAGTTCGGTTTAGGCAATAATGGATGGCCGGATGTACTTCCAATGGTCCAGGCCTTCATTAACCAAACTCCGCTTACTTGTAGAGGTTTACGAATGTCTCCATTGGAGTTAATGATTGGAGTAGAAGGAAAGAATAATAAGTTAGGTAGCGTTTACAAAAACATGGAGAAGAAGGATTTTCAGAGATTAAAGGAAGCAGCTATTAAGTTGAGAGAAGATCTTCATAAACTTCAGGAAAAGGCTAGTAGTTGTGGTTTAGAATATCGCATGAAAGCTAACCTCAGAAGAAATGCTAAGTTGACACCCATATTCTTTCGGCCTGGTGAGTTTGTTTGGATGTCGGAGAAGGAAGTAAATTCTGGAAATAAAGACAAAGTGAAGCCAAGATGGTGTGGTCCCTACCAGATTAGAGAGATGATTAGCGAGCACCTTTACAAGTTGGAAGATTTAAATGGTAATGTCAAGGTTAGACATTCCACTTTGTTAATACCGTTTGCGCCAGTTGGGTTTTTACCTAACCCGGCAACTAAGTTAGTTTACCGAATGAACCGTGGTGATTTAGAGGTTGAGAAGTTTGTAAGATTAATCAAGGATGTTGAAGGAAACCTAAGTTTTGAGGTCAAGTGGCGTGGATTTCCTACAAGTGACAACACGTTTGAACCAGTGACCATTATGTTCGAGGATCTTCCTTCACTTGTTAACCAGTTTATTCGTGACAATCCAGGTGTGTTATCGAAAGAGTTGTATCAATATTTGAAAGTAATGTATCCAGATGCTTTCGAAGAAGAAGTAAGTGGTAGTTTGAACTCTCTCTATGCTATGAGTGAGAAAGAGGAATCGTCTTATGTTAAGAAATTGATTTATGGGAAGGTTGTTATAAATGAGTTGGGGCAGTGGAACTATCTTAACTGGTCCACCTATGAAGTTGAAGCGTTGAGATTTGGTGTTTTGAATCATGGTTTTGGAGATTTTATTGCTCTGAAAAAATATGTACCTGGAAAGAATAAGCAACAAGTTTACACGAAGTTACAGAAACTTGTTGGAAGGCAAAGCCTGAAAGTTTACCATGGGCTTTATTTAGATGTTGATGTTTTACGAGTTGATAACTTGCGGATGACAGGAGAAGAATATTGTGTAAGAAGAATACCTAGAGATTCAAAGCAAGTTAGGATGTTTGAGGTTTTGATTAAATGGAAATATGCAGCTCAACATATTAAAAACTTCAAGAAAGCTAAGGAAAAGAAATTGAAAGTGTTTAATTTAACAAATACGGAGGGAGTTAAGATGATGTTAGAATATGTTAAACAAGAAGATAGTAGTTTGGATGATTGTTTTCCGAAGTTTGTAGGAGGAAAAGAGAGTTTTCTATTATTTCTGAAACAACTTTGGAGTGATCTAAGAAAGAGAGAAAAAGATATTGAAGGAAAGTTAGAAGAAGTAAAAGAAAGTTTGTGTGAGAATTATATTTTTCCAATGAGAAATGCAGAATATGAAGTAAGAAAGTGCGATACACCAAACTTAGTTAAAGTGGATTTTAAGGAATTGAACTGTGTGGCCTATATTTGGAACACAGAAGGTGTTGGGAGGTTTTACAAAGGTGATGTTAGATGTTTTTTAACTGAAACGCAGAAGAAGTTTGATGTTTTGATTGTAGATCCACCATGGAGAGTGTTCTCCGGGGATCCTGTTAGAGGACCAGCTGTGTCTTACTCTACTTTATCTGATGATGAGATCTTGAAGTTGAATTTGAAAGCAGTGATGCATAACACCCTCTGTTGCGTTTGGGTTATTAAAGGAAAGGAAAATATTGTTCAAGAATTATTTCATCGAAACGGAATTCGCATGATGGGACGTTTTATTTGGATAAAAACAAATGGACACAATAAAATATTATCCACACTTGGTAACCTTACAATGCGTTGCACGGAGGAGTGCATTTTAGGGGTCAAAGGTGAGCTACCGAAGGTTTTAGTTACAAGATCATTGGGCAAAGAAATATTATATGGTAAAAGAACTGGTAACGCCCAAAAACCAGTGGAATTATATGAGTTGTTAGAGAACAGTTGTCAGAAGGAAACTCGTTTTTTGGAATTATTTGGACGGAAAAATAATTTGAGGAAGAATTGGTTCACTGTTGGAAATGAGTTATAGCCACCTGATGCTGAAAGGGGCAGTGTTGTGGTTTTATGTGAAATATCTTATGGTTTAATGTAGTTGCGATATATGTTTTTGTTTCAGCTGTGTCTCAGGTGGTTGATTCCAAAAATGTTTGTCTTTGATGTTCTTGATGTTACTAAGAAATAAAGATGTGAAAGAAACTTTGGTAAATGTTGATATACAAGTGAAATTTTGGTATAATATGAATTTATGAGATGATACGAAGATATTGTGAACTTTTTGGTTTATTCTGAAGTGTTTTCGAAGAGTTACAGTTGATTTGGTCAAATCGAGAACCTAATTTACAGTCTTTTCTCTTACGTATTATGTGATAAAATTCGTCCGTGATGAGATGAAAGGGTGGTTTGTTCATCGATGTTTTTCTCCTATGAATTTACATTTGGTGACATTTGTTGATATAAATTAAAAACGAGATATCGTTAGTTACGATTGAGGAATGACATGGTCATTTGGGAATTTTGGTATAGGTATTCTGCATAATATGGTGTTGGAACTGAGTTGAAATATACAATATTCAGGAAAGTTGAAAGTAGTATTTGACATATATTTTCCGTTTTTTACTAACTGTTAAAGCGATATAAAAAAAAAAGAGAAAAAGAGTTTTTAGTGAATTATAAAAGGAAGTTTATTGAGTTTATATCTAACGCGAAACCCTATTTTATTGGATCTGAGGTCTTTTACAAGGTCCAAGTTGTGTTTGTGATTGGTTTTTTTCTTCCGCGGACGTCTTAAGAGTAATTTACAGGAAGACGATAAACGCAATATGTTTTTAGCACTTTGAACATTCTATGTATAACTTTTCTGGTAACAGAAAATTGAAAGAGCTATTTCCAGAGTCTTAGCTTCGCTTTTTTTTATCTTCAGATTACATGGGAGATACATCCAAAAGGTAAAGTGCTATTCTCCTTCACCCCAGATCTTGCTTTTTCTTGCTAATATAAGGAATTCCGATATTTTATACTTTTTATTTAAAGTTTTCTTAAGTGGTTCTTATTCTATGTGGACATTCTTTGTATGTAAACTCGTGTACTGTCGTGATGATATGTGTCGATAATATGGCTATATAAAAGTTTTTGCGAATATTGACACATGCTTTCTTTTCCATTACAAGTTTAGTGCTAAGAAATATTCAATTGAATACATCTCCCAGAACCTTAAAACGCTTGAGATATAAAGCATCTATATATATTAAAGAAATTTCATCACTCGTAGTCACTAGTTTGGAAGAGTAACTCTTACCCGTAATAAGTATTTATACTATATAAAATTTGATACAAAATATAACTTATAGATATAAAAAAGACAAAGGTGTGTTTTTAGAACCAACCTTTGATAACGATTCCTTGACTGAATCTTAAGTATTTGTTTCTTTGAAATTTTCAAAAACGAATAATCAGATTTGCAGGTATTTAGAGCCAGAGGCAAGAAGCATTCAAGATAGAAAGCCACAAAACAATCCCTGTCGTGCTCGTGCATTATGCTCCTATGTTATCTACAGGAAAGAAACAACTTATTCAAACCCTACGATCAATACTGAAGCACATGTGCATCGGTTACACGTTGCTAAAAAAATAATCATTTATATTCAAATTCCGAGGTATTACAGGTATATGATTTTCTAAGCTATGGGTTCCATCTATGTCTAAACTACTTTTTTCAAAATTCTTAAATGACAGTAAGAGATATCTACCGATAGTTCCCGTAATTTCACAAACCTATTCTAGAGCTTATTATCACAACCTGAAAACAATGTTGCGGATATTATTGTTCCAAATAAGTTTTGACAAGTTGGAGAACAATATTTTAGCTCAATTACTTGTTTGTTTAATGTTTATCTGTTTTTCCTAATTACTTGTAATATTTTAGACCCTGGTTATTTCCCCTTTGAATGTTTCTTAATATGCCAACGAAAATAACGATGTAGAGACCATCTCACATTATTCTTCAGGCCAATGGGTGTTTTCTATATTCATTTGTGATCTCAAGGATTCTCCTTTCATGATAAGTTTCCAAAGAATTTGAATCGTTCTATCGTGGATATTATCATATTCAAAACAACTTTTATCTGTTTAACTTTATACTTGATATCTTCGGTAGTCTGAGCATTTTCATATTGATAAAAGTCCTATCTTCATGAATATACTATTTACCTGGTTATTCTAATGCTGAGATCGTGGTAGTATTGGGAAAAATATTTAATTTTAACTGTTCTACTTGGGGCTTCGTTTCTTTGGAACTGATTCGATAGATTCTTTGTTTTATGCCACGCAAAGCTATAATCTACCTCCTGATGTTATATTTGAATTTTTGAGTTCATTTTCAGCGAGATTGAAGTTGCGACAGTGTACCTATCGCACTTGTAGAACTCTTATAATACATATGATAACAGTCCCCAAAAGTAATAGAAGAATGTACTTTAGCTATAAACTTCATTTGAGTTTATTCGTTTTTTCTGTAAACTGCTTTCCTATTTGGTTAAAAAATTGTTCATTTAAGTGACTTTAGAACTATTTCCGGTATTTTTAGCATCTGGCTTTAATTTTTCTGGAAAATTTTATTACATATGGACATCTATAGTTTGGTTGTAATATTTTTTAATATATATTATTGATCCAATTATTTTCACTTCCTTCAAGTTTATCACTCATGACATTATTTTCTTAATGGATTCAATGCAGTCTAGCTTTAAATTTTGTTGCGAAAATCGTATATAACCTGTAATGCTGCGCAGAGACTTAAAATATTCCCCGTGTCTGAAACTAATGATGACATTATTTTTAAAGTGCTCGCTTAGTCAATATATTACTTTCTTAACTTTTATTATTTCTAGTTAAGCGGTGTATTATGTAATACTGCTTATAGTTTACCCATATTTCAGGGTGATTAAATTTACCAAATTCAGTTATAAGTTTTAATTATTTTTCTTAAATAAATTTGCTTGTAGAAGGTTAGGAAAAGTGTTAAGGTCTTTAGTTTTTTTCTCCTAAATTAGCAAGCAATAGGTTAAGAAAAGAATCAACACACTTTGAGTTTAAAGCTGAGTGATAACGTCTCCTTATTACTTGAAAAATGCTGTTTCCTTTAATAATCTTCATGTGTAATTAGGATGATAAATAAAAATTTTAATTTCTTTTTTCACTGCTTGAAGTAAAAAGTTTGAATATACAAGCTAGCTTCCGGGTTTTTTATCATTATGAAGAAGTTTGTTGAGAATGAGATAGTAAAATAAGCTGACAAATCAACCATTGTTGCTCTAGGGACTTAAGTTTCTGCAGCAGCAGAAAGCTTGATTTTGAGACTAACAAAATTGAGGCGTAAGTAGTTTGTTCCTTTAAGTGTTTCATTGCTCATTTTACTGAGTAGGGACAGTTTTAGATTCTTTCTTCATCCCAGTCTATAGAGTACCAACATTGTAAGCCCCTTCATAACGAATTTGACTAATAATTTTCAAGGACTTAGAAATTATCTTGGTTCTCTAGAATCAGCTCACTTGTCAGAAATGTATTGCAAATACGTTTCTCCATACTTGTGTCTGTATGAAAATATCTTGGTAAAATAAACGAACTGTACGAAATGCTATTCTGGCACCTTGTAAAAAAATGTTATTGAATAAGTATATTCTAAATATTTAGTGAAGTAGTTATCTTACGTACGATTACTCTAGGCAATTTTATCAACAAAGGAAAACTCACCCAATATCAAAAAGTTCATCCTGTATAATTGCAGTGGCGTAGAGTTCATTATAGGAAAGCAATATTCCACTTTGAACATCAACATATGAAGAAGTAAACCTTTTTTTCTTAGCAGGTGAACTGGAACATAAGATTTAATAGACAAGATAAAAAATAATAACCTACTTAGCTAGTACTTGAAAGTAAAGTACTTAGCAAACTATAAGGTATACATCAATAAAATTTCATAACTGTATGAGCTTATCAGTCAAGATGAACAATTGCCTGTAAAGGATAGACTGTATTCTATTTGTTTCTTCAGGGATGATACTTTAGTTTGTATAACAATAATATTGAGCAGCTCGAGTATTTAATCAGTTATTAATTATTGATAAACATGTTAATATCACCTGATAGGGTAGGATTAGTACAGCATTATTTTAGCGAATTAAGAGTATAGCCAACATAAAAACGTTATATAAGATAAAACAGAAACAGCAAAAAAGAGCAAAGCTAACCGCAAGCTAAGCAATACAAATAATACCTCTCAATACAAGTACTTTGACTTAGGACAGTAATAACTAGAGTACAGTACGACTTTCATAAAGTGTTTAAAGCTTTTCTTATTTCTTTATATAGCCGCAGTTAAGTAAAGGCTAGGGATCGACATTTCAAGTTCCTGGTATATTTCAGCTTGCAAGACCTAGCGTTCTTGTTAGTAACTTCGCCTCACTTTGCTGTGTCTTCCTGGTTGATAGTTCATTCCAAGCAGATAAAGCAGCTAGACAGCAAGGTAGAAAACAAGCAACCTTATCATAATAACCAGCCGTACAGGCTGGCTGTTTTCAAAGTGCGAACTCTACTGACTCAAGGGAAAAATTCAACCTGAAGAAACCTGCCCTCTCTAACTATAGAGAACATGTTCTTCAGTCCATTTACAGTGAGTTAATTATGAATAAAAGGCGCAAATGATAATATATCTAATTTATCAACCTTAGTTTAGCTCTAAAGAACTGTTACACTAGTAGTTACATCAAAGTAAAAACACATGTCATTTCCAACTCTTGCAACAATGATAACTTCTCCTGTTAATGTTTCCGGAATATTTATATTAGCAGTTCCTGAACTTCCTTCACCAACTAAAACCCAATCAAGTTCAACAATATCTGTTTCGTAATCAAACACATCTACAGCTTTAAGTATATTTAAAGCCGCATAGAATTGAACAGTATCAACAGAAGTATCACCACTATAAGATACAGAAATAGTTTCACCTGCAGAAATAGAAGAACCAATTGCTGAAAAGTCTACAATAAGTGGATCAACAGAAGTTACAAACTCAACCTCAACATCAGCAGTTTGAAATTGTCCAACAATACCAGCGGAAAATTCAGTTTCTACTTTAGTTGTATCATATAAAGTTCTTTCAGTAAATCTCATAGTCATAGTTCTTGCAATAGAAGGAAGTTCTTCCCAATCTCTATGACTAGTTTCAGGATAAGTTAAAAAATGAAGGTTTGGAAAATATCTTGAAACAGATTTAGTTGGTTTCCAGGATCTAAATCTTCCTAAAGTAGAACTGTCCAAGTCTTCGTACCCAAGATCTACTCTATCCCAAGAAAAGAAACCTTCTCCACTTACTCCTAAAGCATTAAGCTGAAAACCATTTCCAATTGGAACAGTACAAGTAGATTGAACAGCTACAAGTGGAGAAATAGTTACTTCAGGATCAACTACTTCAAAACTCTGTCCACAAACACCATCTTCAACAACAGATAACATATAGTCATACATAGGATTTAACTGTGCAGAGTTAAAATAAGGATCAGAATTTGCTTGAATATCATTTGATCCACAAATTCCAGCATACCCCATAATACTTGTTCCTCCACCTGGTTCTGCTGCTCCTTCAGGCATAAGATTTCCTCCATTTCCACTACAATCTCTAAAACTATGTGCACCAAAAAATTGATGACCAATTTCATGAGAAACATAATCAACTGCAAAGACATCATTTTCAGGAGAAGCTAAACCAGTTGTTCCACCAGCTTTATTTACTTGACACAAACTTGGATAATAAGCAACTCCACCACTTGCTGTAGAAACAGAATGACCAATATCATAAGAAGAAGATTCTATTCCTAGTTGAGTTAAGAATCCACCACCTTGATCTAATAAAGCAGATGTGTTTGGAACAAATCTACATATTCTTCTTCTTTCTGGACTTTCTTGAGTTCCTGGAAGACAAATTCCAAGATCTTGATTATCTACAAACTCAAAGAAAGCGCCAAATTCTCTTGCATAAATTCCATTTACTCTTGAAAGCATAGTTGCCAAAGCAGAAAATACTGATTCACGAGTTGCTCCATGATAATCAGAGTATTGTTGACTTGCAAGAAACGCGATCTTAAATATATATCCTGTTGTTGAAGATTGCATTTCTCTTTTTTCTTCAGCAACTCTTGCAAACTCTTCAGCTAATTTATCAGCATCAAAACCTTCCAAATCTCTTGACTTTGCTACCTTTTTCAACTCTTTGGTAATAACTTCTTTATTAAATACAACTTTATCTTCCATACTATATTCTCCATTTGCTTTCATTTCTCCTCTTGCAGTTTTTGTATTGTATAAAACATACTTATTTGATCCACGTTCAGCAGAATCAATATAAAAATTTCTACTTTCTGAAGTAATTGTTGCTGAAAAACTATCAACTTGATCTTCAGCAGAGTTAAAAATAAGTTCAAGTTGTTGAATATCTCCAGAAGTAACTTCACCACAAGTTCCAGAATAAAAGTGAAGAGAAGGAAACTTTTCACTCAACACACTTGAAACTGCTCTATTCCCTTCAGATATCTTACAACTTATACTCTCTTCTTCCGAAAGTGGAAGGTTAATAGATGAAGTCTTACTCAAGATGGAAGGAAGCTCAGAAAGGGATGACTTCAATTCCAAGAAAGACTTTCCAGTCACTCCATCTAAACGTCTATTCCTTAGTGTAGTTGCCTCTTTAACATCAAAACTCCATAAGTCCACAGGTTGCTCAAGAGTTTTTGCCGTGGTCAAACTCACAGCACCAATTAAAAGCCCAATTTTGTACATGTTAGATTTGTTTTTTATCCTTTCAATATATTTAGTAATTCAATATTATTCAGTCTCGAAATACCGGATTACTCTTCGGGGTGGTGCACCCTGTGGAATAAAAATAAATTTAAGATAACAACATAACGTGAATCTAACATTAGTAAAGTACCATTTTTATATTGCTATGGAAGGAACAAGACAATATAATAATAGTTTTCTTTCTGTATAGCATTTTATAAAACAGAAAAGTATCTTTAACTACAGTTAAAGCATGAAATTATTCCTTTTTAGTTACTCTTTGACCACATATTGAAAATTTTAGAATACTTTGTATTAAGAGCTACCAGCAGTATAGTTTCCATTCGAAATATATATTTTTCTCTCTCTGTTTCTCTTATATAATATACAAGAATAATATAAAAAGAAGTTCCATGTGATACCCTGTTCTTCCATTAACTATCTATTTCTTGAGTACAAACTCCCAATAAATTCCATAGACTTTTTAGAATAGGATATTCCGTTATGAAACAAAAATCATACAATATTTGTACAAACTACAAGACAAGGACACCCATGAAAACCATTCCAACCACTATGAACAAGCGCTTAGAAAAAACACAACCCTTTTTCTTAATATATACGAGAGTTTATAGAAATACTTGTCTCAGCAGATTAGATTTAATTTCTCACGTTGAATTATACCCAAGGCACTTTTTTTTTCTTTTCTGAACATCAATCCATAAACTTGTCCAAAGTAATTTTTGGAGAACATAATGGTTTAGTTTGTGTAAACTAATTATGCTATATCTGCATAATATCTTACTCTTTTCTAGTTGGATCCTCACCCTCAGATCAAGCTCAATTCGCTCTGCTCAACAAGTCATCTACTGACAGAGCCATTGTCCATTGCAAACATTAGAAGAAATAGCACCAGAAAAGGATTTCTTGAAAGAATCCATGAGATCATATTTTTAGTTAGCTCTTGTTCATTTAGCAGAGCTTTTCAAAACCTGGTTTAAAACGTGAAGAAGCCATGTGGATCATTCTTCTAAGTCACTTTTAAGGTATCCAGTTCACTGACCGGCTACTTTATAATCACAAGCACCTTCTGATGTAAGACAGCTTTGACTTTAAGAAAACGATGTAGCAAAATCCATGACCCGCACTATTTTTAAGTTCTTTATTCTAGCTTTGCCCATCTATCATTATTACCATCTTATGGAGGAATCAAAATGAATTATGTTGCTCAATTATTTAGTTTCGAGTAGATAATGATTTGCTAATGAAACACTGTTCGTACTTATCCGTACAGATACATTCCTCATGGTAATCCATAATTCAACGTAATGAATATTAATGAGAGGGGTTTAGCTAAAAAGTATTCCTTATAGCAAACGGATTTCTAGCAAAATGTTCTAAGCCATTTGTGGTAAAATCGAGCTTAATACAAACAACTTTGTTTCATAGAATTTTCTAGAAAGCTTCCGACGCTTTGCAACTAGTCTTCAAAATTCAAACGTCTGAAAGAATTTCTTGGTTTATTTATAAAAGATACTTACTTTACTTTTACGCGCAAAACAGGAAAGTATGGTGCCAAAAGCCCATTACTTGAAGTGGAATGTACCATTGAGTGTATATATGTTACTAAAATATTACTACTATTACCTTCTTATGCCGTAAGCTGCAAGTTCTACTATGTAACAAAGTAAACTAGTTGTGATGCTTTCATGGATATTTTTACAATAAACAATTGGTTTGGCGAAGTTTAAGTAATCTGATCTAGAAGTAGGAAGTAAGGATCACTCCCGATTCAAATGTTCATTCCGATAATATCAGCAACAGATAATTCATCTCTGTGAGGAGTTTTAGCGAAAGCATGTATACGCCGTAAGTTTTCACGGACGTTATATACTCTCTCTAGTATTGCTGTGGGGCATATTGAGTGAGAGCTTTCACAAGACTAAACTTAGCAAGGATCCTGAAGCTTGAAAGTATTATTCAAAGAAATTGAGTAGAATCATAGTTTGCTTTGCCTTGGATTCAATTCTTCCATGGTAGATCTCATGTTCCCCTTCAATCTAAGTACTAAGAATTACTCTTAACCTAGTTGAATAAATTCTTTCAAATTAACTAATCCAGAGGAATTGTACCTTTATTTTTACATAAGGAAAATTTTGCACCTTAGTTGAATCAGGAAATTTCTTGACTGTTTTAGGAAGACATTGCTTCATGATGCAACTGCAGCTTGAATAAGGCTCCTGCAAGTTTATGGATAGATTCTCTTTCCCTCGGTTAGAAACGCCCCAGAAATTAAAATACTTGCGAGTCTATACAAATTAATCAAATAAACCTTGCACCAATGATGATTGCGCTGGTAACGCTGAGGTTTATAATTAGTATATGCATAAGATTTAACATAGAGCATATTGGGTTTGCTTTCCTACTATTGCGGAATGTACGTAGTATTGGGAAAAACTATTCTAATAATTTCAAACTAAGTACCAAAGTGGTATGCTTAATTTACCTGGTATCAAAATATATGTTACTGGGTTTAGCCACATTCCTATTCTGCACCACAGGATTTAGGAATATGTTTTCCCTTAATATTCTGCAGAGGTTCAGAGTGATTCCTCATTCAGGACTCATTCGTACTTTTAAATTATTCTCCGAGTAACTGAGTAAGATTCGTTACAACACTAAGGAACTCTTTGAGGATTTCTGTGTGTCGATTTCTTTGATTTTTACTTATGGAGGATTGAGATCTTCAGTGCAGAATTGACTTCAGAATTTATTGAGGAATCCACTGAGGATTTTTAAGGAATTAATAATAAGTTTACACTTTTGTAACTGAGTTTTCACAATCATTAAAATGCACAATATTGGCTTTGAGTGAATTTAATGTGAGAGTCCTCAATTCCACATTGCGGAACTTTCCTCAGTTGGCTCCTGTAGTGTTCTGTTAGGAAGGTCAACCTAACCTGTTTGGAAAATTCAAAATTGAGTTGAAAAAATTAGGCCATTATTCAAAGAAAAATGCTTTGTGGAAATTACCTCTTCAGCATCACCATTTTTTCATTTCATGATATTTCGTAGTGTCAAATAAAGATAAATGGGATTCTTCTTAGCTAAGACTTCCATTCGAGTTTTCATATAGTTAATGCTCATAATTATCAACTAAGTGTGGAATCATGATAATAATAATGATTATTTTCCAGTTGTTTTTCTATGATATGAATGTTCGTATCATAATTATGTAACATAAACAGATTTTTTTGTCAAGAAGAAACGGTTTTGCGCCAATTATTTATAAAAAAAGTCGTTTACATGCCTTTACGATTATCTGCTTTTATATAAACACAAGGAAAATAGTACTATGTTCTGATTTTTTTCAATAACGCTTAATTATTGAAGCGGTAGCAATCAGTTCTAATCTGACAGCTTAGACTTGGATACGAAGGTGCTATTTTGCCTTCGTTTACTGCTTCCCATGAACAAGTATGGCGAACACAAAGAGACTACAAACATGTATCACTGACTTATTTATTTTAAGTTAGATTCTATGTAACCGTGTCAGTTAGATTCACTTAACTGCGAAATCCTTCTTATGCCTAGTTTTGTACCAACCTAAATGGAACACTCATGGTTCTCAAAAACCCCACGGGAACAATAATTGGCAACATCAAAAGGATAGTCTTGTCTCAAGAGGTTCCTCTCGGCCAAAGCACGCACAAAAAGTAAGTCTTACAGAATAAGAAAAGTTATTATTCTTGTCCCTCTTGGTGGAAAATATATGTTGCACCCTGCTATAAAAAGTGTCTCTTATATCTCCTTGAATATCAAAGAAAATTAAATATATAAACTATGAAACTTGTTGCTTCAAGTATATTGATAGGTGTTGCTACTGCACAACAAACTCAAGAATGCACCCAGACTGGGTGTCCAACAGGTTGGCAAGGTATATTCTCCTGTAAAAATAAACTCTAGGGGATGATTACTGTGACTCACAGTGTTACAATGAAGAGTGTGATTTTGATTCTGGGGATTGTGCTGGAGTTCCAGATGTACTTCTATGTGCAGCGGGAGGATGTACAACTTGGACGTAAATGTAAACATCTAGTTAATTTAGTTTGGGGAATGGATTCTGTGCTCCTGCGTGTAATACTGAACCTTGTGGGTTTGACATGGGTGATTGCCCGATTGAGGACGCTGATGATGAAGAATACGAGGAGGAAGAAGATGATGATGTTGACGAATGTCTAGCAACTGGATGTCCATCAGGTTGGCAAGGAGACTCCTTCTGTGATTCCCAGTGTTTTAATGAAGAGTGTGATTTCGACTCTGGAGATTGTAATGGTGTTCCAGATGTACTTCTGTGCGCAGCAGGAGGATGTACAACATGGACGTACTGTATTCACTCAGTTTAAGTTTAGTTTGGGAAATGGTGCATGTTCTGAATCGTGCAACACTGAGCCATGTGGATTTGACATGGGAGATTGTGAAGTAAATGCTTGTACTCTTACTGGATGTAACTCTGATTTTCTTGATGATCGCATCTGCGATGAAGAGTGCTATAATGAGGATTGTGCCTTTGACGGAGGTGATTGTGAAGTAAATGACACCTTGTATGAACTAGCAGATCCAGCTGCCTGTGAAGCTATGGGATGTGATCTAAACTATGTTGGTGATGGTTTGTGTGATAATTTATGCTATAATGATGCTTGTGAGGCAGATGGAGGTGATTGTAGTGGATCTCCAGTAGCTTGTCTTGACACTTATTGCCCAATGGAATACCTTGGTGATGGAATATGCGACTATGCTTGTGATAACTCTGCTTGCAATAGTGATGGAGGCGACTGTTAACTGCTTTATAGTATTAATGACTAACAACTTTTATACAAATAAAATTTACAAAAATTCCATAAGAAGTTTATAAATACACCACCGGAATATTTAGGTTTGTTTCTTTTTCAAAAGGGGTAATGAAGACTCTCTGTACTCTATTATAGACAAAAGGCGGTTATCTTCTAAATTTATGAATATTCATTTCTTGATGGAAAGCTTTCTTCTCTTGTATGTTCATTTATGTTTCTTTGCTCATTAGATATGCGCAGAAATGCCCAAGTGAAGTTGATTATTCGCACAAGGTAAGCTATAAATGGAGAAAAGGTTCATATCCGAGAACTGGGATAAAGTGTTAGTTTAATTGTATTTCTTTGAACAATGGGTATGAGTTTTTTCATTAAAACTAGTTTGCAGAAAAAAAACTCGATTCGAGCTCACTATTCTTTACTGTACATGAATTATTGTAAAAACCAGTTTGTGTTAAGGCAAGAAAGCTGAGATATAGCAACAGTTAAGTAAAGAAAATACTATTAGATGGGTAAGAGAAAAATCTGTAGACATAAAGAAGGAAAAAGGTGTGGCAAACATGATCCAATACCAAAAAAGAGCAGAAGTATGACTCTATAGAAAACTTTATTGAGCGATTACATTGAAATAGAATTTAAGCCTGCAGCTCGAAAAAAGTGTAGTGTCTTAAGAAGATTCTAACAATAACAAGGCATCTAGTTATTAGCATAATGGTTCTTGTAAATCCAAATATAGTGCTGCTCAATACTTAAACCGAGTACTGGGTTCTAATACAGAACTGTTATTGAAAGTATTGTATTAGCGTATTGTCCAATCCGTATACTATATATAATTTTATTTGACTATACGGGTTCTCAATAAACTTCGAGAACATAGATTGAATCCCAAGTTTAGTATGAATCTGTCCCGGTTATTTATTTCATTAGTGGTAAAAGCCCTTGGAAGAAACTTTTTATTACATTTTACAATGGAAAGATCATAACTCTTTGAAAACGAACATGGAATTAATTATTCCTGTTGCTGAGGAGTAAAAGAAGGCATGGCTTACTTCTTAATTAATGTTTAACTCCCTATCGAGGAGTATTATTAAATGCTCTTGCATCAGCTCTATGAAACGTGATATTATTCAAATCGCATTTTAAAATATTTATATTTAATTAATTAGCTTAAATCACTCTTTTTTTAAGCTATAGTTTCTGTAGATGGCATGATTGAACACTTATGGTGTCAACCTTTATAAGTATATGAACATGTTAAAGTAGTTTAGACTTCATTAGTTCTTATGATTTCTATTGATAAGCTCATGTAATCCTAAATTTTGACGAGATGAAATACCCTAATTTTATATGAGCTTTACAATGAGTTATCTAGTTAACATTCTAATTCTGAAAGTTGTCTGTGTTGCCAAGAGCTACTTGGGTCTAAGTATCTCTAATACTAATAGTGCTTTCGCTAATATTGCCCATGAAACTAAGACTTACTCAAATAATCATAGAAACCTATTTATCACTCATCATTTACTGAAATAAGCAGACTGAAGATGTGTCCAGTGCTACGGAAACCCCAGTATCTCTTGAGTAACATCATGCTAAATTTTCTCATAAAGAAGGTGGCACCAAGGTAAGAATTCTATTATAGCTTCTGTACAATACCTTGATCCTTTAGAATTCATTGTCAAGAATGTTTATAACCTTCTCTTCCTTTAGTAGCATCTGAATCTTGTATAATGGGGTGTTAACTGTTACTTTCTAATGATATGTTTGGCATGATAAGAAACTAACCAGGCTGAGACCGAAGCATCAAATGAGTATGAAGCAATGAAAACATGTTTAATTATCTAAAAATTCTTGTCCAAGAAATACAAAACTAGATTATATTAATTTAATTTTCGAATTTTAAGGAAACCGGAAAAAATATACGGGCCATTAAAGCTATTGAAGGGAAAGATAGTCATGTGTTCTCTCATTAGCAATCGCAAGACTGGTGAGTAATGTAATTTAAATATAAAATAAACAAACAGAATATGAATGCTATTAGCTACTTTAATAATCTCGGTTAAGCAAAGTATATTTTAAAATACTTCTGTATCGTACTTACTTGGTACCAAACTGCCCAATGTGTCTGATATTTTCATTTTCTTCATTGTATTAAATAAGAATACAATAAAATATCTTAAGAAAAAGTCTACTCGGAAAAAATCAATGAAACTGTCAGATACCACAATAAACATACACGAAGCTCACTGCAAGCGTTAGGCCATTAACTGAAGTGGTTCAAACTATATTCCGTTAGTTAATGCGTAATCCGGACTAGCAAACTCAAAGGAGGCGAAAGGAAAATCCTGAAAGATCGAAAGATACTTATACAGATCTGAATTACATTTAGGAGAAAATCGCTTTTTCTTGTTACTCTTAAGAGTCATTACTTTTCAATATTACCTGGTTAAGTTACGTTCTTCTTGTTGTTGTTTATTCTATATAGTTTGATTCTTTATTATTAGATCCTTCAGTCTTGCTTTCCCAACATATTGGCTATTCTACTGATACTAATATGATAACTGACCCTAATAATGATAACCCACCGCAGTTTTTCTAACCTTTAATATATATCCTCAATTCATACTTCATTAATATACATAGAAATCATTGATAATGTAATAAATAAGCTAATTTTTATTTGATTTATATATTTCAAAGTTGATTTCAACTGGCTTTAGAATCATTTAACTTCAACTAACACTTAGACTCTATTATCTACGCAACAATGAGCTGAGCTTGATGTTGTGTATTTATATTGCATGGGGTCACTTACATAGTAAGTAAGGAAACGTCGACAATTTTCTTGATTAAATCGTTTTTTTTCATCCATGTTATACTCTATCACGAAGAAGAGCAATTGCTGATATCTTTCTAATCTAAACAGTTCGGTTAGGAACTTAGAAAAATTCTCAAGAACAATTGCATAGATACCTGGATACATCTATACGGTCTATACGAAAATACGATTCCGTTAGAGCAGTTTTAGTTTCATGAAGAAGGTTTCTGGATATATTAAATCAGAGTAATTGTCGAAGAATTAAAATAGTAACCATACCTTTTAAGACTATGCATACCAAGCTGCCTCAAACAAGTAAGAAGGGAATACATGGATAAAACAAAAATTCTCCATATAAGATATTGAAAAAATTCTATGTACCGCTTTCCAGTAATCAATATTGTTATTTTGTAGCATAAAGATGTCTTTTCAATAAAATCAGAATTCAAGGTATCGATTATAACATGGAATATAAAATCAAATGAATCAATTGTTAAAAATCACGTGCAGAAGTTGCAAATGATTTATTTTATTTTAATGAAACAGAAATAAACATACTTATTTACTAGCGTCAACTACTAGTAGCGTGTTTATCTACAATGGTTCTTAATCTTTATTAATGTAACCAAACCTCTTATACTACCTCCTTGTTACACAAATTTACAAAATTTGGAAAGGATATAATGGTTTCAGCTATAGAAATTTTGTTTAAATTAAGAACAATGTTTCATAGAAATTGTTTTCACTAGAAACACGTTATATTAACATTTTTGTGAAGTATTGTTCATATATTCAATAGCATTACAATTCTTGATATCTATTAGCTTTTCTCAGTTTTGTGCTTCACACATCATTCCAGAAAGGTGTTAGCGTATTATATTGATCTAGTTAAGTTGCCGTTACGAGCTTCATTTTCAGTTATTTTTTTAATATTATAGATTCGATCAAATATCAATAGTGTCAATGGTAATACATTGCTTTCCTCCATAAAGTGCCGAGGTCAAGGTGTATATACTATATCACAGATAATTTTAATCTGTCTTCAATAGTTGGACAAAATAGTTAAGCTACATTCCATATCTCTACATATGTCAAGAAAACTTATGCAGGGATAAATTATTCATCTTGAAAGTTTTGGCATTGATAAAAAGAGTTAATGGCATTTTGCTCATATGATAACCGTGATTTAAATATGGTCTTAGATTTTTCATTCAATAAATATTTTTACACGGTGAAATATTAATGTTACTACACCAAATATATATATATATATTTATGTACCATCTTACTATGTGACAGTACCAAGATATAACTCATGTTATTTGAATTGGTTTCAATATTTCAAGTATTCAGAAATAGCTATCATATAACATATAAAATGTGATGGACGGTTTTTAAGAATTCCAAGCATGATAAAGAGTTTCTCAATAGGTTTAGTTTTCTTGAAACAAGAATATATAAGCAATGCTGGAGCTTATTGAATGAATGTTTGTCTAATCACTTTTCTCAAATAGGTAAAACTAGCTCAGAATCTCTTCCTTGTAGTAGGGATTGTATCAAGGTTCGTTGTAAGTATAATTAGGAACATTTTGCGATGCACCACACTGTGGCCAAATTTGTTTTCTGTATTGGTACTTCGAAAAAAACCAATTCTTAAGTTTTAAAACATATATGTATGTTGCATAAAAACATGGCAACTTCTGGATGAATTATTATTATTATTATTATTATTATTGTAAAGAAATATTTTATCGCTAAATCACAACAGCTGCCATTAATTTGAGCACGAGTAAAGTAACTTTTTCCACCCACAAGCTAGTTATTACTTAACTATTTATCTAGAAATGAGATAAGTGTTTATTTCTCTTTGGATTATATATACAGGGGTAAGCACAATAGCGAAAACGAATCGATAAAATTAAGAAAAAGGTCATTCTGTAAGATCAAGTCATATATAATTAAGATGGTGATAATAGTGATGGTATATTATTTTAAGCTTGAGGTCTTGGTGTCCCGCATAGAAATATGATATAATAATGAATAAAGTTTCCCCGAATACTTGTAATAGTCTTGGTGATAAGATTGCAATTATAAAATAAATTGCATTTATTGCTACAAGCTGGGATTGAAATTGTTTCAGAATTAGGTATAATTATCTATATATCAAAGCCTGTCGTAACTTTGCTGAATAAAAAGTTTTCTCAGAAATAAGAAACTGTGATTCAATATAAAGAATAATTTAACTTGGTCTCAAATATATTAAGATTATATAAAAAACTAAGATTACCTTGATCTGTACTCAAGTATACTTATTTCTGAGTTAATTTCCTTCAGGACTTGATATCACATCACGATTAATTCTAGACTGCAATATAATTCCATATAGCAAATAGTGCAGTTATATGATTCCCATTGTTACAAATACATTGTTTCTATTTTTCTTGTGGATAAACTGATTTTGTTAATCGATTTTCAGCGTTATGATCATTTTAGTATCATTTGAATTTTTCACAAAGTATTTTAATTCCTGCAATTTAATTAAACTATAATATGTTGCAAGTTCATTGTTTTTATGTCCGGAATGTATTTATTATTTTCTAGTCGCTTTGTTATGGGTTTATAAGTGTTGATGTTAGCCGACTCTCAGTTCGATGGAAATCAATTCTTCCATTTGTTTTTTTTTCAGGTTTTTCTTATAATTAAATCAAACGAGCACTGTTTCACATGTATTTTCTAGTCATCCGATCATATAAGTTGTTACCGCCAGAAACATGAAATATTCAAGATTTTCTATTCATTCGAAGTGTTAAAATAAATCTAGGTCACATTTTTCTGAACTAAGCTGATTAAATATAAATACATAGACTCCCCTGTTCCAGTTAATGAACATATTGAAAACTAGTTCAAACTGTGTTTAATCCATTATAATACTTGACTCTTGCAAATTATTAATGCTTTTTCCCTTCTTTCTAAAGATTCCATGAAAACTCGCTTTCCAAAAAAAGAGTTTCATTATATTCTAGAGAAAATGTTCATTTTAAATGGGGAATTAAAACTAGTTACATCTTAAAGCTTCATCAGGAGAAAACAATTGTTAATAGGTGTTGGAACAGGGATTATATTACCTACTGTGTGGACATAAGGTCATTTCTCTTAATTAAGAATTTCTAACTTTAAGAAATTGCAGTAATAAGAATTTATTTATTGTAAGATAAGCAGAGAGTGATCCTCTGAAGCAACTCTTGCTGTCTAACTATAGCTACTTGTAAATGTTTCAATATTATTAACAACGACTAATTAATGGTAATATCCATTAAGTTCTATCCTTCGGTATTTGCAGATCCTAAAACGAAGTTTTCTACTGGGTTCATTGTGGTTTCTGCTTTAAGAGGTGTTAGATTTTTTTAGCTATAAATAGGTATAGAGCATTTAAGAAGTATTGTGAATGAAAGTGTTTACTCTCTGTAAAAATGTTTCTTAATATTATGAGAATCATTTCATAATTGTAGAATTATTCTTACTTATTCATGTTACCATGTGGAAATAGGAAAGATACTGTTATTGATCTTAGGCTCTTCTTAGTGAAACAAATTGTACCTCCAGCAGCTAGCCTAGTTATAAGGTTAAAGGATCTAGCCAAGGAAAATCTATTAATCTTGTATTAACACATAATAAGCGTCTCTATAAATAAATGATCAGATAGCATAAGGAATGGTGAAGTATTTGAACAATAAAACTTTTCTAATATTCCACGCAAGAACTAACCCTGGGAATTAGTTGTAGCATAGAGTGATATAAGTGGAGGAACGCCCTTATCTTATGAAGGCAATCAATGCTTCCAATTCTTAACAGAGCTATTGGAAACTCTTCAGAGTAATACTAATACAGCCCTTTAGTTAACAAAAAGATAAATATGTAACCTAAGTCACAAAACTATTCATAAGATCAGTAAGCCTACAAACACCTTATAAAAAAGGTTCTCGCAGAAAATCCGGGATCATTCACTGAATCAGCAGTGTTTGTCTTCTTGTCTCAAATGGTTCCCGAAATGGTCTCGTATAAGTAGTAAATCTTGCAGTCCAAGAAGCAACTTTTTTCCATTCGTAAGAAAGGTTGGAAAATGAATGAAGCAACCTTTTGTGATAGTAGTATTTTTCCGGAGTTACAGTATAGAGAACAAAATAAAACTTATAAAGTATGAAATTTCTTGGCACAAGCATACTGCTAAGTCTAGTTACAGCACAACAGACGCCGGAGTGCATTAACACCGGTTGCCCTACAGGCTGGCAAGGGGATACACTTTGCGACTGGGAATGTTTTAATGAAGAGTGTGATTTTGATTCTGGAGACTGTACTGGAGTTCCAGATGTTCTCCTTTGTGGATCGCAAGGATGTCAAACTTGGACGTACTTTTCCTATTGGGTATTATTCTAGTTTGGGAAATGGAGATTGTTCTGATGCTTGTAACACTGAAGCTTGTGGATTCGACATGGGGGATTGTACCCCTCCTACATGCTTGGCTACTGGATGCCCACAAGGCTGGCAAGGTGATGCCCTTTGTGATTGGGAATGTTATAATGAAGAATGTAACTTTGACTCTGGAGATTGTGATGGGGTTCCAGATGTTCTCCTTTGTGGATCGCAAGGATGTCAAACTTGGACGTACTTTTCCTATTGGGTATTATTCTAGTTTGGGAAATGGAGATTGTTCTGATGCTTGTAACACTGAAGCTTGTGGATTCGACATGGGGGATTGTACCGACGGCGATGATGATGAGGATGACACAGACCAGTGTGTAGCCACAGGATGCCCAGATGGGTGGCAAGGGGACACGCTTTGTGATTGGGAATGTTATAATGAAGAATGTAACTTTGACTCTGGAGATTGTGATGGGGTTCCCGATGTACTTGGGTGTGCATCGCAAGGATGTGAAACTTGGACGTACTTTTTCTCTTGAGTATTATTCTAGTTTGGGAAATGGAGATTGTTCTGATGCTTGTAACACTGAAGCTTGTGGATTCGACATGGGGGATTGTACCCCTCCTACATGCTTGGCTACTGGATGCCCACAAGGCTGGCAAGGTGATGCCCTTTGTGATTGGGAATGTTATAATGAAGAATGTAACTTTGACTCTGGAGATTGTGATGGGGTTCCAGATGTTCTCCTTTGTGGATCGCAAGGATGTCAAACTTGGACGTACTTTTCCTATTGGGTATTATTCTAGTTTGGGAAATGGAGATTGTTCTGATGCTTGTAACACTGAAGCTTGTGGATTCGACATGGGGGATTGTACCGACGGCGATGATGATGAGGATGACACAGACCAGTGTGTAGCCACAGGATGTCCAGATGGGTGGCAAGGGGACACGCTTTGTGATTGGGAATGTTATAATGAAGAATGTAACTTTGACTCTGGAGATTGTGATGGGGTTCCCGATGTACTTGGGTGTGCATCGCAAGGATGTGAAACTTGGACGTACTTTTTCTCTTGAGTATTATTCTAGTTTGGGAAATGGAGATTGTTCTGATGCTTGTAACACTGAAGCTTGTGGATTCGACATGGGGGATTGTACCGACGGCGATGATGATGAGGATGACACAGACCAGTGTGTAGCCACAGGATGTCCAGATGGGTGGCAAGGGGACACTCTTTGTGATTGGGAATGTTACAATGAAGAATGTGATTTCGATTCTGGTGATTGTACTGGAGTTCCAGATGTTCTACTTTGTGCATCGCAAGGATGTCAAACTTGGACGTACTTTTCCTATTGGGTATTATTCTAGTTTGGGAAATGGAGATTGTTCTGATGCTTGTAACACTGAAGCCTGTGGATTCGACATGGGCGATTGCGTGCAAACTCCTTGCTCGGTAACTGGCTGCAACCCAGACTTCCTTGATGATCGCATCTGTGACGAGGCATGCAACAACGAGGAATGTGGCTTTGATGGCGGAGATTGCGAGAATAATAATATCTTTTATGACCTTGAAGATCCAGCAGCATGCGAAGCAACAGGGTGTGAATTGAGCTATGTTGGTGATGGCCTGTGTGATAATCTTTGTTTTAATGATGCTTGTGAGACAGATGGAGGTGACTGTGAGGGATATCCGACAGCTTGTCTAGACACTTATTGTCCTATGGAGTTCCTTGGTGATGGATACTGCGACTACGCTTGTGACAACGCTGCCTGCAGCAATGATGGAGGTGACTGTTAACTCTTAATTTAAAATTTAAGAATTTATTTCTTGTTGTACAGGTTTGAGAAGAGATGTATGTATTTTTCTACTGCTGGGCAGTTGAGCTGGGTGCACTTGTGACGATGGTTCAAGTAGTTTCTGGAAAAATGGCGTTCTTTTGAAACTATCAAAAGATTTTTGATATCTTTTTCCAGATCAAGGGTCCGAAGAGCACAAACCTTCATATCATTGTACCTTTCTATAGAGAGCCCTATAAAAGAAAAATATATCATCTGTTATGTGAACTAGGATCGAGGAATGCCAAAGTGAGATCTGCCTTTGAAGAAATCGAATATATATGTCACAACCATGCTAGGAAACTGACGGTTTGATCGAAATTGAAATTTCAGGGAATGTGTTCAATGAAATTGTACTGCAATAAGAAGGAAAAGGTACCAATTCTTGAAACAGAGAGACTTCTTCTTTTAGGTATTAATCTCTTGTGGGTAATTGTTTCTGATATTGCTTCATATTTCTAACCTGTAGAATTATCGAAGAACTGCTTTAATCTTGTTCACTAAAAAAACTCTACTCACAACGCCAATGTTAAAGTTGTGTAATAAATATGAAACTGAGTAAAGTCAGTTTCCGGTTGAGTTTGAGCATTAATTTCACTCAAAATTAAATACAGTCAACTGTTATAGGTAACCAGCTATGACTTTCTTTGCTCTCATCTTACTTTCCAAACTACTATATATAAGAAACCATGGCAGACTGCTAATTGTACTCATGCCAGAGTAAAATAGGTTATTCTCAATTCCCTAGCTACATTCCTTAATGCAATGACTTCATTGATAATGGCCAGAACATTTCGTAAGGTATAGCTCAGAAAAAAGGAATTCTATTTGCCTTTCTTAAATGGTTTGATTATTGTAATTAAGTGGCGCTAGTGTGGCTATGTATGATCAAAACAACTATAGTGAAATGATAAAATTTGTCTGAACTGTTTCTGACATGCTCTCCCTTACTCTACAATGCTTACATAGTTATTTTTCTTGCTCATGAAAATACTAATTAGATAATAGGTTTGGTTTTCATCTCTCAAGAAAAATCGAGTTTCCAACCTTTGATACTGTATTTCCTGCATTACCAGATTGACTTTGGTTGCTGTTCTCGTGCGCGGATTCGAGATGTCATTTTGTAATATATTTGTTATAGAACACATGTTTATCGGTTAACTGACATAATTTCTAGTCGTTAATGAATTAAGCTCTTACTCAAAAGAACTTGTAGAAGTTATCACTGTAATTACAGGAAGTCATGTATTATGTAAATGATAGGCAATTCGAGCACCCTGCAGATGTGAAATACTTCATATATATATTGCAAATACTATAGAGTCCTCATAAGTTTTTTTTTCACATCTTATTACTTCTTGTTTAACTACTTGAGAAACTCTCTTATCTTTAAACTCTCTAGGGAAGGACAAACTCGAAATTCTTTTCCTAATATTTTAGCTATTAAATTAGTGTCTGCCATAATCTACATCTTGTTTTATATCATATTCCTACTGATTGTTCACCTGTGGCTAAGAATCCAGTAAAAATTAGGTTCTTTTTTCCCCTTCCTTTATTTATCAAAAGGTTTGTTCCAAGTTTACCTTCTAATAATATGATAAATTTCCTCCACAACAACATCACAAAATACAAGACACCATTCCACTATATCAAATCATTTCAAATAAAAAGAAGCACATTTCATTCCATGGGCGAAAAACAGTTAATATATACAAACAGTTACTTAAGCTGCATAGTAACTTATGATTATTTGACGCAGTCATGTAATTTAAAATTACATTGACTAGAAGCCTGAATTTCATTAAGAAATAGCCAAAAGCGAAACATAGAATTTCTTATAGAAAAATATAATTCTACTTTATTTCTGAGTAGTGTCAAAACTGATATTACCCTTTCTTCTTAGATTAGGTTATTAACGGCTAAGTTATCAAATGGTTTAACGTATATTTTGCTTCAGATTAAAGAATATTGACAATAAAAAGTACACGACCAAGTGCCTAGCACTACAATCATAGGGCAAAATAGATTTGTGATTTTCTAGAGTTAAGTTAATCTTCTGGGATCAAGATTTAAATACGGCAAGTGTGATAGGGAAACACAACCAATCCCATTGATGTCCAATGTGCCCGTATATTATTATCTCTGGCAATATATTTAACGAAATTACCAGTACACATAACCTTCTCCAGAATATAATACATATCAGCATCTTTCATAGATGAGAATTGGCTACACCCTATTGCCTAGTGCCTAGAACATTGTTATATGTTTCTATGGGTGCTTCTTCTAATATTACACTGGTAGTCTGAAATAAAATATGTACGTTTAGTCATGTTATATTTAAGCTTTAATAACCAATTCTAATAAAACAAAAATACTAGTAGTCTAGACAGGATAAGAATATACTCTCAAGTGTCCCAGGGTACTTTATCAATTCCACTACCTTAAAAGAATTAGAGTAGAGCAAAACCTCTCTAAGCCGACGTTGGAAGCCATATACGTTTCCTGATAATGTTAAAAGCTATGATCAATAGAGTTGAAAAAATACCTTAGCAATTGAGTGTTATCCAAGTCAGAGTGCATAAAAGTAACATACTTTTATTCTCATTCCTTGACATGGCATCTACATGCACATTTCTGGTAATCCCAACAAACATGTAACTCCTATCGGGCATCAGACCACGACTAAACCTAAGATACTTGAAATTTTTAATATTTATGGTACTAATGGGCAAGGCCTTGTCCCTTTTAGAATCCATTGATCTAATTCTCCGAGGAGGATCTATAGTTCCTGCTAAAAATAAGTTCATCCTAGCCCCAATATTCGCAAGATTCAAATCAAAAATATTAAACTTTATAGTTCGCACCCCTGAAGGTTCTAGGTGTTAAATAATTTGCTCCGGTATAAAAAAGGCGAATGAATTACCGCCAAAATTCTTTAATAATGTTTTGTCGGTTTCTGGTGATGGAGAATACTGAACTATGTGCTATAATTCATTGCAATACCAGAAAAGGAAGCAATTTACCCTTCAATGTTTCAGGCATTTTCCAAGGAAAAACAATATTTAACCTATGTAAAACCAGAGCATCTCTTAACATTCAAATCTTCCACTAAGTGGTACCAGTCCTAATTATCTGAATAAGTATTGTAAAAGGATTAAGATCCTCATTCACTGCTACCCGTGACTCTAGATTTCTATAATTGAATCTCCCCGTTTTCTTTCGTATAGTTTCTATGCTTTTGCCAACCTCCGTAAAAATTATGACACCTTTCATCTTAAAGCTCAAAGAGGGTTAAGTTTCAGATTTGATTGGTCAATTGTATGGCATAATCATTGAATCTCTATATATTCCTTTACAGTCACAGAAAAGTTAAATAAGTAATATTTAAGTATTGATAAAAATACAGGGTGTAAATGTGTTGTATATTACACCTTTGTGCAGTAAGCCTCTTCATTAGTGTATAATATTTATGTTATCAGAAATGTTAGGAATATATTGTAATAAAATGTCATTTTGTAAACATATTCAAAGTATGGTGATGGGATATCAAGTACTATGGTATTGATTCATAGAATTATGTGAGTAAGACTGATTAGCTCAAAGTGTTACTTCAGGAACTTAGGGTGTTCTCCAGATTAAAGTGTATACCGTGTATTGTTTATATTAATTCTAGCAATAAATATCACTGTAGGTGTGTGCTAAATTGTTGTTTCGAGTAAAATAGTGGTTCCTGGTACATCTTTTGTTCCACAAAATTTCTTCATCTATTCTTCATAGAGAGTTGTGAAAGTGGCAACTTCTCAATTTCTTACCAACCCATCGTCTTGTTTTTATGTAGACAAATGAAGTTTAAAGACATGAGGTTTTAGCAACCTTATCTTTACAGGCTCTGGTTTCTACGTTTTATTTCCATCTCCTTCTCATTTAGTTCTGTCAATTTTGTGAATAGAAAACCCTTGGTGCATTAATTTAATATCTCTTTCTCAAAGATAATCTGCGCCAAAACTTGCAGATCCTCATATAGCTTTATAAGTAGATTATGGGTATTATTCTTTACCTCAAACCCTGAAGAAAGTGGTAGCCATATAGATCAGCAGCAACCCATCTGAAAATTATATTCTTTTTATTTTATTCGCCTTAAAACCCTGGAGAATAATTACAACTAACACCTTGAATTTAGATGTGTTTGACAATGGCGTCCTACTGCGGTTCCCTATTCCGGACACATACATAGTTCTCGTTCATCCCAACAAAATCACCGCATTTTACACATTGTTGAATAAAATCTACGGAATCTATTACGGCTTCAGCCAATTAAGTTTGGTGTTTTTTTTAGAATATTCATCTCAACCTTTGAGACATCAACACCCCCAGCGCAAACTGCATCATCTGAGCCCTTAGATTAGCTTAACAGATTATCTCCGTGTTCCCGCTTCAATTTTGTCACATGGTAAGTCCTATGCTATAAGCACTCCGGCTCTTCTTAAATATTCTCCACCTTCTCCGACGCCTGCTTCACAATTGGGTCATTTCAGTGACTTGTTCTAGTATATGCAAGGAACCCTATACCCATCTTTACTAGGTCGTGCCTTGGTATATAAGACAGAAACATCGGGTTCCGGTTCAAGTTACCTCTGCCATTATGTCCAATATTTATAAATTAAGTTATTATAGAGCACGGAGTGTGCCACTATAGCCCCTACAACCTGTACTGGAAACATAAATCTTTCAAATACTTGAAAATCGTAATGTTTAGCACCTCAGAAACACCATTCGTCCATGGACTATAAGCAATATCAAATGAATATTCATATCCAAGAGAATGTAGATGGTTTCCTAACAACTTTTCATAAATTGGATTTGTAAGTTATAGTACAAGTATTACGAAAAATTTCTCGAGATGAAACCATTCCTTCTACTGGATTTTCTAGCCGGCTATTGATAAATTCTTAGCGCTATGAGGAATGTCTACACTTATGTCATCGATGTTTAGGGTGATAGATCTTCCTTGTCTCTACTTTAGTTCTAGATGAATATCAACATTTCCTGAAAAAATCTTCTTCTTCTTTTTCTGCAAATTTCCCTTCTCCAACAAGCTATGACTGGTTGTTACTAGATGTTTTTGGAATTGGTGAGGTTACTTCAAAACTTCATTTACCACACCATCATATCATGTGGCTTTGTTTTTCTTGACTCTTTTTAAATTCTTTTTTATAATTTTATTTTTGCCTAAGATATTTTATCAAATCGTGGAGTCAGTCTTTAAATTTAGATTCCATTTTCTGTTGCGGTGATGGGCTTCATCTACGTTAATATTCTTTTTTTTGTTGAATTGGATATATTGCGTTTTGTAGTAATTATGTAGTTATATTTTCAGTATTTTTTCTTGTTGCGAAATTATTTTTTTGTTATTATTTTGAAGTCACCTTTTCTGGTAGATTCTAACTAGTCTATATTCTTGACAGGGGCTTTCGTGTTAGAATTAGTATCTGCTGCTGTGTGTAGCTCCTCCAATTATAGTTTCTGGTCAGGGTTTGCAACTTTTTTTTAGTATTTTTGGAGATGTTTGTTATTTCTTCAGCTGAAACAGAGTTTCAACTTTCTAATCTTAGCTTCATATTTTCAATATTGAATTGAAGGTCTTTCGATGAAAACCTTTATATTCATTTGATGGAATTGGTTTCTCTATTACCTTTCGCTTTGTCTTCGTGCGTTAGACGTAGTTTACCATATTGGATTCAAGTTTAATATTTTATATTCTTGTTAGATTATCTCATCAAATCTCTCAATGTATATTTTTCAATAGGTCGATACATGTTTTTTTGTGCCGCCTTTGGCATTAATTCTTAGGGAGCAAGGTTGATGATATATCATACCCCCATTTCATCTTATTTCCGGCTGATAGATATCTTTGCTAATTTCTAGCTTATTTGAAGGAAATTATTTCTGTGGACTTGTTGGAATCAAAGAAATATATTTGTGATAACCTTGCATGAGTGTTTCTTGGGTTAGAGGGTAACATATTTTCTTCGCCTATTTTTCGTTGTTTTGTAACCATAGCTTGTAAGAGCCGTATCGCTGTGTAACAGTAACAGTAACAGTTTCTTCAATTCTTATTAGTTCTAAAAGATAGTCCATAAACCCTGCTTTTATTTTCATCATCCTCTTTACCACCTTTTCAATGATTCTTTTCTGTGTCATCTGTATGAATTCCTGCCATTCTTAAATCCTGATTCCACTTTTGATAACACAAGTGTTAATTATCAGTGGTTTTTCTGTTACTTCTGATGCTTTTAGGTGGTAGAAACCTGTTACCTGCTCTCTAGAAGTTGAATATGTCATTAAAATATTTTTTATGTGAAGAGATTCCTACATCGGCGGGGTTGGAGTTGGTCTGTGAGATATAGCATATTTTTTTTCTCAACCTGATTGATATTTTCCTTTACCTTTCTGAAAATTTCAAAATCTTCTTATACAACCTCTTGAAATAAGATCAGCATATACAGAAATCTGTATCAGTCTTACTATTTTAGATAGATTTTATCTAGCAAGGTCGCCGATGTTTAGTGAGAGTGATTCAACGCTTATTTTGCGTAGGCTAGTGAGATCAAAAATTCTGGTTGCTTCCTTTATGCTCACTAAATGTATGGAACAAACTCTTCATTGTAAAGATTTTTTGAATACTCGTTTCCAACCTCATCGGAACTTTCCAGAACGGTAATATACCTAAGTTCTTCGACAATAATGTCAATCAGAGTTTCATTATTGTTGTCACCAGGAGAGGGGGAAATCGTGGTATTCGACGAACAAGTGACTACGAAAAAGTACTACCCCTGTGGTAGTGCACATGTTCCTATCGTTTTTAAAGTTTGTTTTCATATGTACAAGAATACAATAGACACGTTATTTAGGAACACCATAAATTTTACCCCAAGTTTATGACTGTTTTCTAGCTTTTTCTTGTATTTTCAGTTTCTCTTCCATAGAATCACTTGTATTAACGTCGTCGCAAGCCTTTGCTATACGCTTCGTGGCTCCTAGCGGGATTAATTTTTGTTTATTGTATTCTTATTTTACCTAGTTGGTTGCGAGGATCTTACCAACAGAATAAGTAGGTACTAAAGTATTGTAGCTACGTTTGAGCCTAAACATAAAGGATGGGAATGAAAACATAGAGTTACTTTCAATTATAATGTTTTTAACAAAAAAAGACCGAATGTAATTTCTTCTGATATTACAGAAGGGTTGTGGGAGATTCTTCTTGTTCAAAGAGATAATTCATTGACCTGCAATTTTTCTTGGCTCAAGGTAATTAAATTTAGTGGATACAAGAATTTAAGAATACACCAAGATACATAAAAAAGTACTAATATTCTCAACGCAATTAAGCCATGCTTTTGAAAAGGATTTATGTAGATAAATTATAAGTTTTTAAACTCCAAGACTGCATTAAATACGCTGTTTAAATCTAAGACTAGGATGATTAAATTTTAAAATAAAAAAAAACTTTTTAACCTAAGATACATCAGGAAAACGACCACAATACAACCTTTTCAAAACAAAGAACATATACCTTCTTTGCGTTGTAGTTATTTTTCTCTACGATGGTTTATATGTGTTGTTGAATACTTTATCATATATAAAACTTAACAAAACATGCATTTCTATGTAAGAATTTGCAATAATATGACGGAGATTTGTATAATTAAAACCAATAAAAGCTTCAAACTTTATTTTTTTCTAAGCTACTGAAAATTAGTCCTAGATAAAGTTAGAGTCAAAGTTCTTGATATTTAACCAATTTTAAGTGCAGTTTTGGCTATTTTAAAGTTGAGTTCGGAGTAAAGTTAAATTAAACCAAATAACTATTGCTTAGATTAATAGGGAGGCTCTTGGAGCTTCCTCGAACAAAACTCTGAGGAACCCTTAATCATTCGTAACTATGGGTGACTACCATTTCTCAGTATGTTTTGTTACTGAATACCACTCATTCAGGAATATTTCACATTTAAGGGTATCCTTTTTCAGAGTTTCTTAGATCTCGGAAATAGGATACATTGTTAGGAATTCCATACAGAATACTTTAATTCTCAAAAAAAATTGTTTCTAAACCTAAATTCACCCGTTCCTTTTGGCTGGTGAGGTCTGTTCAAACTGTAGAAAAATATTTCTCGAGGTATTACACGGATTGGGGTTTTGAAAAACAGCATTTTAGCTCAATATCAACTTTTCTTAGAAAAAACTTAAAATTTCCTTAAAAACAGAATTAAAGGTTCCAGGTCATGTTTTTTAGTTATTAGGGGCTACTTAATATAAAAACTTAGGGGGTAATAGCAAAACTGAGTGATTTCGGATTTTCAGATGTACAGATTTTCAACATTTTAGTTTTCTGAGTGAAGTTTAGCTCAGTTACGTTTGACTAGAGAAGAAATATTCTTAGAAATGGTTTCAGGAGTTAGGTATGGTGATTTCTTAGGGTCTGAGAGAAGTCAGATCATCTATAGGGTTGTTCTTCGTGATGTTACGTTTAAATGTATGTTTTTTTAGAGATCTGTAAACTTAGTCAAACGGACCCTTAAAATTAACCTTTTTTAGGGCTTAAAGTACTCATCCTTATCAAGTACCTTAATAAAATACATGGTTGAAAAGGCTTTTGTAATGTGATACACATTGTGAGTAATAATATTTTATTTGAGGAAGATTTTGTGACAAAAATTAAGAAATGCTATAGGCGTATTTTCAGTAATCATGGTTTTTTATGATTTATCTTATTTTAATCCTCTAAATTTTATGTGAGTTAGTACTACCTTTAGTTTGCAATATATTTTAAGCTTCGTAGAAGAGTTGAAAAGGTGTTATTTATTATATGGCCATTATACTACATTTTTGAAAAAAACGCTGATAAAGTTTTCAACATCCCATAATAGCAAAAACCATAAAATAATATTGTATGCTACTAAGTTTAACTCGAGCATAAGACAAAACGTTGACAGTTTATAAAGGTGGTGTAACCTTTTTCTTCATCGCTTTATGGTCGATATGAAATGGATGAGATATATTTTTGTGGTATTCAGTGTTCTATATGAATTTATTCTTTTCAAATATTATATTATTTTATATATTTAGAAAGATATTTCAAATAACTTTCTACGGCTATATATTGTTTCATAGAACTCAGAAAATTCGCTGAGAAATGGGCTCTGCAATTATTTAGTAATTCACCCAAAATACAGATCGAGCTGTAAAGAACAGAATAGAAAGTATCTTCCAGTGCTCAAATATAAAAAATCTGAATACTAGCTATTAGAAATAATTTTGAGATAATTCACATAAGCTACACTAGTACTTTAAATAAAAATGAAGCGAGGTACAAGAGGAACAAAAATTTGACTTGAAATTAATTAATATTTTTCAAATATGAAAATACGTAGTTTAACCCTAGGATATCCAAGTAAAATAAAATAATAAGGCTATAATATCTTAAGAATTAATATTTAAACTATCTTAGAGTTTTATTTGGTTTTACAAGATGAAGTGTTGATTGATAAAAATAGATTTTACTACGTGAAATCTTCGTATGCTAAATTTTGCTTTGATATTCGGATATAAGGACGTCCATAAATCGTGATTACATTCTTAAAAAACTAAATTCCTTCTTGTGAGTGTATATGAAGTTAAAATATCTTTTCAAAGATGTGTTATGATTTCACTGAAAAAAAAAATTGAGCCAAGATACAAGCATTTCTATCGGAAGATTATGGAAATTTCTTGCTATGGCAAAGGTATTTCCTCTATTTTCTCAATTGCATTATATCTTAGAGAATAGAATTAGTTCTTGAAATTATTTAGAAGAGTCATTTGGAATATTTCGCTACTTTCTAGGAACTCACTTTGAACTTAGATTGAGATATCTTCAAAGAAGAGGTTAGCAGTTATAGGAAGGTTTTCATATCAAATAGCTTCCACATGATGTTGATTCTAGCGTACATTTAGTTCTGAGTCAGTTTTCGCTTCAATTGTATTTCTTTATATTGAGAGTATAGGCAGAAAGAATTATTTAGATATGATTTGAGAAAAAAATATTATATAGTTATATAATTTTGGAAACCCAAAAAGTTATCTTTAATTTTTTCTAAACATTAATTTTCCGCTAATTTTCGTGTGTCTTAACATTAAGCAAAATTTGGACATTTTTTCCCGACAGTTAACGGTAAGCACGATAAAAAACCATAATCTTAACGTTAGAATGCTTTTACTAATGTTGAATTCTAACGTTATTGACCTACAAGCGCCAGTTACATATAACTTAAAATAGCCTTTCTTAACTAACGTTAACACTAATGTTTTAACGATAGCGATACCCTGTTAACGTTTATCACGATAAGAAATCCTAATTGTCGTCCAAAATAATAATTTTGGATAATTTTTTCTTACTTTTTCTGGTTAATTTGTTTTTGATAATCTTTCAAAACAATACATAATCAAGAAATCATCAATCAAGATATGAGATATCTCGATATGAAATCCCGAAAGTCTCAGAATGTTTTATTGGAAGGTTAATACTAATGTTAGGCAACAGTAACCACAAAGATTGAATTTCAGTAACGGTAAATTAACGTTTCATTGATAGTGATGCAAAGTCTCGTTTATCATCTCGTCTCAAAAGGTTCTCGAAAACGTCTAGTGCAAGGAGTATATCTTGCAGTCCAAAAGAAACAGTTCCCAATTATAAATTAGGTAGGAAAATGGATGCAGCGCCCTACTGTGACTGCAGTAGTTTTCGGAGTAGTATGAACACTGAAATTAAACTTAAAAAGTATGAAATTTATTGGCATAAGCATACTGATAAGTCTTGTTACTGCACAAGAAACTCCAGAGTGCTCTGAGACCGGTTGCCCCACAGGATGGCAAGGCATCCTTCTTGTTTGAACATAACCTGTAGGAGATGGTTTCTGTGACTCGCAGTGTTACAATGAAGAATGTGATTTCGATTCTGGTGATTGTACTGGAGTTCCAGATGTTCTACTTTGTGGATCGCAAGGATGTCAAACCTGGGCGTACTTAATCTGTATCTTCTTATTTTAGTTTAGGAAATGGTGTTTGTACTGACGCGTGTAACACTGAAGCGTGCGGATTTGACATGGGGGATTGTACACCTCCTACATGCTTGGCCACCGGATGCCCACAAGGCTGGCAGGGGGATGCCCTTTGTGATTTGGAATGCTTCAACGAAGAATGTGACTTTGACTCTGGAGATTGTGATGGGGTTCCCGATGTACTTGGATGTGCATCGCAAGGATGTCAAACTTGGACGTACTTTTTCTATTGAGTATTATTTTAGCTTGGGAAATGGAGATTGTTCTGATGCTTGTTACATTGAAGCCTGTGGCTTCGACATGGGGGACTGTACCGATAGTGACAGTGCAGCCATCTGTGTAGCCACAGGCTGCCCAAACGGGTGGCAAGGGGATACACTTTGTGATTGGGAATGTTACAATGAAAAATGTCACTTTGATTCTGGCGATTGTGCTGGAGTTCCAGATGTACTTCTATGTGCAGCGGGAGGATGTGCAACTACGACGTAAATGTAAACATTTAGTTAATTTAGTTTGGGGAGTGGATTCTGTTCTCCTGCGTGTGATACTGAACCTTGTGGATTTGACATGGGGGATTGTAACTCTCCTACATGCTTGGCCACTGAATGCCCACAAGGCTGGCAAGGAGATACGCTTTGTGATTTGGAATGCTTCAACGAAGAATGTGACTTTGACTCTGGAGATTGTGATGGGGTTCCCGATGTACTTGGATGTGCATCGCAAGGATGTCAAACTTGGACGTACTTTTTATATTGAGTATTATTCTAGTATGGGAAATGGAGATTGTTCCGATGCCTGTAACACTGAAGCATGTGGTTTTGACATGGGGGATTGCGTATTTTAATCTTGCTATCTTAAATGACTTTTCTAATCTTCTCGAATACAATTTTACTCCTTATTAGTTAGATGACTCAAGAATCTAACTAGTGTATTTCTGTTTATTACTTCTGTTTTCGCTTCTATTGAGTTTGTTTAGTCTTCTAGGACATGTGGAAGCACCTTCCTGCTTTCTAAATTTTGTTCCTGTAGCTTTACTGTATCTCCCAGTGGTCTGATAACACACCACTTTCAACTTTATTCTTACTTCGTTCTGACTCGTGCTTGTACCCAACTTTCCGAATTACCTTAGCTACCGTACTATACTCTGTTTTTGCTTAGAAATTATTCAACTCTGCATCCCATTGCTCTACAGTAAGCTCAGCACGTAAGATCTTAGTCTTACACAAGTCCCTTCCTGGGTTAAAATAGGCTGCCTCCAAAGTGTGCCATAATTCTGATATTCAGGCGTGGCCCACCCAGCTCTTACATGCCATCCCCAGCAATACAGCTCCAGCTTGCTATTTCCTCATTGGAGCCTTTCTAGCAACTTACACTTCTTCTATGGAAATCTTCCTGGATAGTATGACTTGCCATACAGCATGTCCTTGAAACTAAACTGTTTCGAAAGAACTCCGTGAAGATTCGAGCTATTAGAAGAGTCTCATTATTGTGCATTAACATACCTCCCTGTATTAAATGATGTCCTACATGTGCCGTTGTCTCGACCAAAGTTAACCTTTCTATCACTTCTAAGCCAATCTCCGCTACCTATTTTATAACTATGGAATACCGATTAGAAAGGATCTATATATTGCCAAATATTCAACAGCAAACAACTTCTGCAACACAATATCTTTAAGTCTTACATTCGGCTCCCTATCAAAAGCTATTATAACTCGCCTGGTTCGGGAAGTAGATGTCATGTTCCTTCACGGATAGTCCGTAGCGACCAAGCCCAAAGTTCTCAAAGAACGAAGGCCTTTAAATATGCTTTCTTTTATTGGTATGCTCAAATATAGTTGCACAAATATGATTTTTGTATCTGGAGAAGATTGAGTACACTGAGTTGTATAAGAAGAAGGTAAACTATGTTGGGTTGATATTATTGCCATAGCTTGTTTGCGTACATATGTAGATAGTATTTTCACACTTGCAGTACCAAAACCAAATCAAAGTAAAGAAATTAATCAGCTTAGGGCTGGTTTGGATGCTGGTTCTTAAGTATATAGCCTTTGTAATTAATTTGCTTATACATAACACTGATGCCCTTTTACTGCATCCCCAGATGTTCCATTCTTCTTGCTTCGTTTTATCCACTTTATTGTCTTGTAGATAATCAGCTGCTCTCCTGTAACATTGTTACATGCCACTGTTGATGCTTCACCTTGGAGTTTCTTTCTTTAATGATCGATGAAATAACCTTCTCATAGCTGTTTTGGCATCAAATACAGGAACTACTGCTCGTATTGCTTCGTAATATCCACCAGCTTTGGTTTCTAACCCGCCTTCTTAAACTTCTGGATGGGTAAAGTGATATGGTTGTACGTAGTCCCAAGATTTGCAACACATTTGTACCTATGAGCAAAACCGAGAATATCTCTTTCACTAAATATGTTGTAACCTGTGGAAAAGTAACTACCCAGGGTGTGGGTCCTTTCGTCACTTGTATGCGGACGTCCGTGATAATATATCGTTGAAGCTCAACTTCTTTCTTATCTGCCACCTTGTCTGTTGACAACAAATAATGAACATAGTCATTCTTGTCCATGGGTAGATAGGGAAAACAAATCCCACAGGATGTGCAGGTAAGTGTTCACAGGAATACAATATAGATTATGACCCTCCACACTGACCCACTACTCGGAATGAAACGACGACTTCTACTATTTTAAAGTTAATGCGTCTACCACCTGTCCATGTAGTTTTAGAACTCGAAATCCATTGAATATATTTCGCAGTGTCATCCAATGTCTGAGACATCTGAGAAAAGCAGATATCCACAAAAAATATGGCTCAGCTCCGACCAGTTTCTGCTGTGAATCATCTAACCTTTAATAGACTTCTTGTTTCTCCCTCCTTGTGACATCTCCCGACCGACATCCACTTTCTTGTATCAACATGTGATTGCTTACCTGTCCGTCCACCTAATCAATAAAATCTTAAATCTTAGTGAGGAGTGTAGAGAAACCAAACTTTCTGAAAGAGTCTTTCGGCCAAGACTGCGTTGCACTTCAGATATTACCTGATGCTCGGATTGTCCTAGAAGACATCATGAGGAAATTAGTTCCCCTCATCGTAAACATCTAAAGGGCTTTACTGTATCCTGTAGTTATCTGTTTCAACCATCATTTATTCTGGAATTCTAATAAACATCGTATTTATTCTTTCTTAAAGCGATCAACTACCGTATGGATACCCGAGGATAAAAACTTGTAATCCTGCTACCAGGCCTTCCTTGGTGAAACATTTGTAAAGCCTAGTGTCTTAAAAAATTCCAATTTATTATCTTAGTTCCTTTTTTTTATCTCAAAAACTCTATTATCAGCTTTGGAACTTCCATATTCATTCTGTGTGAGTCTTCCCAGATAAGCAGATATGACTCAAACCCTTGCCATTCAGTAGACTGCTGGAACGTACCTTCACCTCTTTTTTCAGCCGGAAACAATTTCACAACTAGCTTCCCTTCAACAAGTTTCTACATTGAGCTTAGTAACTCGTTCCTATTCGTCAAGATGCCTGCACAAACCTGGATACTCTGTGGCGAGCCTCTCGGTCCTTTGCATACAGATCTGCCAATGTATAAGGGTGGCTTCCCATAGCCTCTTTTATGTTTTGGGGAGATTATAGTTAGGGTATAGTTTATGATATTTTTCTGCTTTTACCTAAATGCACGGAAATAAACAGGATATTAATATTTATGATGGGTTTTATAGTTGTATATTTTTCACTTAAGCGAACCATAAATACTAAAAGAAATACAATCAAACTTTTTCGTATTCCATTGACGAAATTCTTTACCTACTATGTACCATGCCACTTCAAGGAAATTATATATTTATAAGCCTTCGGTTATTTACTTGTCGCCCACACTTATTCCCCCAATGAGAATTGGATTTTCTTTAAGGACAACCAGACATTCAACACATTTCTATATCCTAGTATTTCTTCTCAAAATCTCTGATCACGTTTCCTTAAATCGCTTTCAGCTATTGCTGGATTGCATACAAATATTATGAGTTCGTCACTGGAATGTAAACTATTTGATTCTCTCGATTCACACTTTCTTCGTACCCACGGGTTGTTGCATATGGTGCATACTGACCCCCCCCTTATAGGAAGCTACAATGGGTATTGCTCCTTCCAAAGAATATATTCTTGGACAAAAACCGGTGCTACTTTAGACCCTATTGTTAATATGACTCAACACTATCCGTAACAGTTCTATTCATCTTGTAGTGCCAAGATTCAAAACTGAAAAGAGGGCCCGTAACAATTTCAACATCACATTGTTTTCTCTTTCCACTCTACCATCGGTCTAAGTTAGGTACATCATTTACAGTAAGTAGTTTCATCAAAATGATTTGGACACCTATGGTATAAGGTCATTACATAAACAAAGCCCTAGTCGCTGCAGACAATAGAAATTGACACACTTGGGAGGTTTACTCTTATTTCCATATTGCAAATCAGTTTCTTGAAACCAAGAATATCTGCATAATCGAATGATACCGTCTACCCAAATCAAACGTGAATACTATCAGATACTTTTCCCGAACGCTCAAATAATCCGCACGGCCCATCATGTTTACTTGTCAAGACTACAAAATCTCGCTGAAAAGCTCATGACTATATTCAATCGACGGCTACACTGCACACAAAAACCTTGTAAGTTCACAACAACATCACTCACCATAACAAGATTTGCACATTCCATATAATGCTCTTTTGATATTTGCACCATATTCTCGCTCATGGGATGCTCACCTGTAACATTACTCTGGGAGAACATTCTCCCCGTATATCACGTAGGAAAGACAAGGTACCCATTACAGAGAAACACGTTTTCTAAATTACAAAAGTTAAAAACTTATTTTTTTCCAATTTCCTTAATCCTCCACAAATTTTCATCTCTAATAATCTATAATTCTTGTCCCAATAATCCGTAACCAGAAACAAGAATTATTTTAGTGAATATGAAACTCATTAGAACTATTTGTCCGATAATTTTCAGATTTATTAGATCTTAGAGTTTTTTTCTTTCTTTTGAATCCTCCTCACCAATTCCCCCCTAGCTTAACTATTAGTTCTTCCGCTATTTAATCTGCTAATTAAATATCCGACACCTGCATAAAATTCACATGTTCTTTGTAGCCCTATCTCGACACCTAGTTGGTGGTCACTTTTCGAGTTCCGGTTATATAAAAAAGACAGCAGAAGTCCCTGCGCATGCGTCGTTTATATATCAAATCTACCTACTTCGCTATTCGTTCTTCCTTTGGTTAGGCTAAAGAATTATATTCAAATGTCTCGAAAATGATGCATAGTATTGAAGATATAGTACAAATAATTAGAAGTTACAAACAAATTAATTACATTTACTCTGGAAATAAGTGAAAGAAGGAACATAAGATGCAATTTATTTTTGTTTTCAATTCTACATAGCAATTCCGAACCCCATAAAGACTCGCCTACATGAGTAAGCAATTCAATATCGACGGTCTGATGTTAGCACTTAAGCGAATTTCTAGAGAAGCTGCTACCAGCTTCTTAAATATCTTTATGAGCAGTAGGTCATGTCGAATCATTCCAATAAGATGCCAAATGGTTTTTTTTGTTTTTTGTATTCTACCTAAATTTAACAATATTAAGCTACTGTAGGTGATGTCGATAATGGTCCTAAAACATTTGACCCTTTTTATGCTATGGCAGAATAGCTACTGACATCCATTTAATGAGATACAATATGGCTCTAAATATGTTGAACTATGTGCGCATAGAATCTTCAGTATCTTATCTTGATATTTATCAGTGAATCTCTATCTGTCTTCACGGATCTATCTCCTGAGCCCAAGGTTGAATTGTTGGTTAAATCAAGCTTTGTCAGATTAAGCACCGAGCTCTTGCTTTTGCATCTCTCTAGATATAGTTTGGTTGTTCCTGAAAATTTTTCATTCTTTTACAAATATCTAAGTATCATCTAACCATTAGGACTCTCGTAAGATTTGATTTCCGAAGACCTCTTGACCACTGCTAGCATTCAATATCTAATCATTAATCCGATCGCCATATGTAAATTGAGTACTTCAAGCCCCTATTCGTGTACATCAAATCATATAGCGACCAAGCTTCGTCGAGATTATTAAGTAATTCTGGATATTTTTAATTAGTTCGGAATTTATTGAAGCACTAAATCACATTGAAAATTGCAGAGAATTTGTATATGTTCGACTGCCATGAGAATTACATCATCCATTCAGAGAGACTTCCAGTAATAACTTCTATAATCCGATTTACTATAGTTAAATCCACCATCATTGGAATTTTTTGGTGGTGACTTAGGGACAAAATGCTGGAGATGACAAGTTAAAAGTATGATCTTTTTTTGTTGTTGCACCACTCATAAGATCATCTAATTTATCTCATAGAAACTCTCCTTCATGCCCTAGTCGGGGTGGATATAGATTGAAAGTCCTTGTAATAGACCTGAGATTAAAATATATCAAAATTATGTGAAATATTTGACAAACCCTTTGATACAAAACAAATATTCAAATGTATCTACTATGCCTCCTCCAGTTGTTTTATCTTTGTCTCATCCAAGCTTTGCTCGGTTTGAAATTGTTGAAAAAAGTTCTTATTCCCAGTTAAACTATTTCATCGGATAGATAGTTTTTCTCCGTTGATTTTAAAAGACTATCAAACTCTCCACGTTCATAATGAGGAAATCATACCGCTACATAATCTTGTGATTCACCTGAAATGAATAGGTTTGGAGCTCTAGGCTTCTGAACCGCTCCTTTCTTGGAGCTGGTATCATGCTTCAACTTTACTCTTACAATTTCTAATGTATTATATTTCAAATTTTTCTACCCCCACCTATTATAAGCTAGCCTTTCTGCCTTCTAAGAATTTAGCAGACTAACTATAAACAGTTTTATTTACCAGCCTCTGAGCTATATACACTCTTGCTTTGACTCGCCCCGAGATCACAATTTAAACCCCCTCCCTATCCCCCAGTCAAGTGTCCACTCCTAAATACATTTATACTATAAAACATCAATATTCCCACCCGATTACATCACTGTATTTGCTTAGACAACGTGTTTATTTAGGATACCTGGGTATTCTATACACATTTTCCTTCAGTGAAACAATATATACAAATGTTGTTTTCCATAGCATTTTTTTTGCTTGTCCCTTCTGAAGTTATTTTTAGAGTTCATGGGATGCTAAGGTTGGCTGTATGTCATTGGGGGATGACATATCTAGTGGGCTTAGGTTCCCTGAGGACAAAGAATCTATAATTGATGGGTTAAGGTGTTTTGTTATGGGAAACCATGTAAGTGTGTTTTATATTACATACTTGCATACTAAACCACGTCATTATTGTATTATAGGAATATGAAATATAAGTGTTAAGAACTGAAATACACAAAACTTATGTATATTAAGAGTGGTGGTATTCCAACTTATTCATTTCAACTAACCAATGTTGCATTACCACATTTAAAAAACTATCAGGAGCCTTGAAAGTTGAAACCAAAGCAAAGGCAAAGAATTAGAAAATGCAGCATAACATCTTCAAAGCAATTCAACATGGAATAAAATATTCCCAAACACGAACAATTTTAAAATATAGAAGTTCATCAACCTGGGGCTCAGTAGGTTTGCTTAGATATGGAGAAGAAATGCGAAGAAACAGGAAACTTGAAGATTGGGCTAGGCAAATGTTTGGTGATCAAACTGAAGTGGATATCAGAAGAAGCGGAAAATATGTCAATGTAAATATGGAATTTCTCCACGGTCAATTCACGTCTTCTGAACTTGATAATATGCAGAAGAAAGCTGATCTTTTTTCTGAATATATTTCAACAAGAGAAGAAAAAGTTCCTGTATTTTTCACATTTAACATCCTTCCAAAGTTTGAAACGAAACTTTCTGAAAACATCCCGAACCTTAGAGAAAAATCTGGGTTTGAACAAGCTGCAGCCAGAGAGGTTCACGGATCCTTACTTACTCTTGATCGAAGAGCTGGACGTTTGGCAAGATTTATTGCCAAAGAGATAGAGAAAGATGCAAAAAATACAGGTTCTTTGTTAGAATTTGTAGGTAAAAGATTATCAGAAGAAAGATACTTATCTGAAAATACAGTAACTCAGGGTTCAGGTGGATTCAGGTTGCAGATTAAGGGAAGAATACAAGGAGTACGAGGAATTGGGCCTTCAAGAAAGAGTGTCTATAAAATAGAAGAAGGAACTTTACCTAGACAAACTATCAAAGAAGAAAAATATATGGATTATGGATTCGCAGAGGCAAGAACTATGTATGGAATGTGTAGTATAAAAATATGGTTACACAAAAGAAAATAAATTACTTTTGTTTCAACTCCTCAATCTTTCTTAAGGCAAGATAAAGTCTTCTCTCCAAGAAACTAATCTCCTGCTCATGCTGCGTTTCATTATTTTCCACTGGCTTTTTCTTCAACTTCTCAATTGTTTTCTTTTGATCTTCTATTGTATTCCTTAATTGTTTTGTCTCTTTAATAAGTTTCAACTCTGTTGTTTTCAACTTCTGCTTCAAGTTTTTTTTTTGCTGGGTCAAATTCTTGTTTTCTTTCTCCAACTTCCTAATTAGTTTGCATCTTTCTCTAAAAAACTCCTCTGTCAACTTAATTAACTCCTCCTCATCACTTGCGAACAAATTCTGCACAAGTTGATCTACAGTTTCAACCTCGGCCACTTTTTCCTCATCTTCTGGTTGAGATACTTTCATCTCCAGTTGAGTTTTCTCGAGCTCTCTAAGTTTATCTTCAAGTGCCAGGATATTATTCTTTTGCTTCTTAAATACATCTGTAACATGTTTTTTCAACTGATCTTCACCTATAAGAATATGTTTATTATGCTTTCTTTTCCTTGTGTTAATTCCATCACTTGAAACAAACTCTTTTTCATTATTTATAATATTTTGACACATAAAACATATTTTATTATTTCCAAAACTTCCATCTTGTTCTAGACAGCATTCTATGTGCATATAGCCTTTGCATCGAATGCACATATCTGATTGCTTCTCTTCTTCATCAACCTCAATCTTGTTCTTGCAGTTCAAACAGTGACTGCAAAAAATTCCTAACCCAACAGTGATATTCTGAACAAGGTTGTTGTAAATATTTATGTATTTAACCAATTGATACATTTGATAACTCTGCTCATGAATTTTCTCCTGTACTTGATATATGTTGGTAATATTTGTTAACTCAATCCTTGATTTAAACTTGGGAATCTCCAAGCACTGATTTTCAGCATCAAACTTTGCAAAATACAAAATCTTCGTTTCTTCCTCTTGGTAGAAGAAAATATTTTCATTCAGAATATCTTCTCGTACCATATTTGTATTATCGAGTACTTAGAGGAATACAATAGTGATGTAGATCAGAAAAGCGTTGCAAGTTTTCCTTTTCTTCTTGAGTTTTGAACTACTTTAGAGTCTTTATTAAATACCAGCAAAACAACTAATCAATATAATAACAACCAAATTTAATTAGATTCCTAAAATCTTACGTTATGTTTGTAGGGAAGAAATGTATGTGGTTCTTAGCAATAAAATTGGTTTTATATTTACCTGAAAGATTTTTCTTGTTGTTTAACTTAGAGTTAGTTTGGTCTTAATGACGTGGCTTTTTGTAATGAAGAAGCAGAATTAAGGTATCCTTATTGGGAGAAATTAACGGTAGTTTCCTTTTACTTCTGCTTATATCTGTTTATTATAGGAAATTTTGGGAACTGGCTAAAACTACAATTCTGTTGGAGTCCAAAAAACAGTAAATGAAAATTTTTCTTGAAGATAAGACAATCCTTTACAGAGCTTTCTTTCATTTTGGCAAAATCAGTTACTGTTCTTCTTGCGCTTTCAGAGAAAGAAACTTTGACTTAAAAGATATCTGAAGGAAATGAAGCAGTTTCAACAATTTCAAATTAAAAGATTCCTTCTTTTTACTTTTGTAATATAATATTTGGTAAGTTTGACTCTGGTTATATTCAACTGCAGAGATGAATTCGAATACTTGTTTGTTGATCAAGTTATCGATGAAGTTGCAGTAAAGTCCGTTACTGTTCCGAAAACAGATGTCGGGCAGTTATTATGTTTGTCACAGCTGTTTATTTAATTATAAGGTTTTCTATTAAAGCTATACTTAAGAGTGGACCCTTTATCCTTTGATTGTTAGTTATTGTCTATTATAACTTTAAAGAAAACAAACTTTGCTTTTGAATGCTATTAATTTTTTAGTGACATCATTGGTTTTCAGTTTCTAAGTAAACTCTTACTATTCAGTCTAATTGTATAATAATGTAGATGAAAATACATTAAGTTCTGAAAATATTCCTCAACTGAAACTATTCCAGGAACACTGGAAAACAATGTATTATATTGGAGAGTGCCAACATTAATATCCTCAACCTATTTAAAAGGATGGGATTCATGAAGGAACTGGGGAGTGGTATTATAGATGAAAAAGTTTAAGAGCTAGATGGGGAAAACATAGGAAAACTAAATGGCCTTGTATCAACTTCAAGAAAGAAAGAACTTGGTCAAGAAGTGGTAGTGAACAAGGTTGTGAAGAAAGATTCTGAATTTTAAAAAGTGGGAGTAAATTTAGTTGTTTTTATAATCATAGAACTTGGAATTCTAAAATTTTAACAAATTATTTCCCCTTATATTTATATGTCTTCGTTTTTTAATCTAATTGTTCTGGCAAAAGCACTAACGGCTTTACATACAGCTGTAGAGAAATAAACACTAACGACCTTATATGTTACAGCAAAATATCTGTCAATATTACATTTCCATAAATATTACCGTTGTGACAAAGATTTCTCCTGATATTCAGCTATATGTTATTGTAACTTTAGGGGATTCTCATACCACTTTGTCCATAAAGTGTCATTCAAATGACTCCAAAATAATATTATTTTAGAAATATACTACCATTGTACCTTCAACTATTATTTTGTTTAACTTTCTGTTAAATGGTGGACAGAATTCATGAAACCAAACAAGCTAGCTAAAAACGGAAAATTTGCAAAAAGAAATGAAAAGAAAAAATTTATATACCTGTTGTATTATTGAATAAATATGCATGTAAAAACCTCAAGAGAGTAGTAGGTATCTCTAACTCTAATATATGTTCTAATCCTTAACTTTAATCCATTGAATATTAGCACAGAATCATTTGAATGAAGTTTCACTCAAGAATCATTCAAAGCCAAAACGGTATAACAGCCTTGAGGCGTGTGAGCTAGTATAAGAGCATAAGGGATATACTTAACCAAAACATGGAATAACCTTTTGTCCTTTAACGAATATTAAAACTACATCTGTCTTTAAACTATGAGATCCTCCTGTAAAAAGAGTTTGTTGCAACAAGAGAGGGAACAAATTGTGAGAGAATGTAATAATAAGAAGTTGTCATCAGCATTTATGGAAACACAATGTAAACTAATCGCAATGAATACCGATAGATGCATCATTCAAGGGTACACTATGTCTCCATCACATGCAGTCTTTCCTAAATTGCGCAATAGAGGCACTAGTGGAAATCACCTTGGGGACCATATAGCTGAGTGCTCTCAAATTTTGAGCCATGGCTTTTGCTAATGATACAAATATTTTCTCTGGGCATTTCACCAAAGAAAATGTCTAATGCTCCAACTCATGAAGACAGAAGTGATCAGTGGAATAATAGTAAACATGAGGAAAATCAGTGTTATCAAAATATAAATACCCATAGGTGTGACTCGGAAGTTACCTGCAGAGTTCATTAACAACCTGATGAATAATTTCTACTAGTATTACTGTGACCTAAATATTCGCAAAGAGATTTATTTTCAATGCAACGGATAATCAAGATACTATGATAAAATCATAAAGAGATCCAAAATTGAAAAAAAATGATCCCTCTAAATACCTAAAAAGTAGTAACTAAGCTGTTCAGAGATAAAAAAGAAGGATATAATAACATTTGGAGGGAAGATAGTTGATACAAATATATTCAGATATCTGGATGTAGTCTTTAGCACCTCTCTAAATTCGTTTTTTTTATATTATTCTAAACTTGGAAAACACTGAAGAAGTTTTTAGTGAAAAAAACACATCTTAAAGTCAACTTCGTTAAGCAAGAGGATAAAATGTATAGTAGTATTATCTATGGGACTAGTGGTAATACTCTATAGCGTGGAAAACTTGAGCATCCACTGGTAAGTGAAAATTAACTTAGTACCCTCCCAGGGAGATATAAGAAGCTAATATAGAATTGTAGCGACAATAGGGTCTAAATAGAAGAAAACATCATAACTAACCTAAAGATGATTCAAGGTAGAATACAAAAATAAAATAAAACTTAAGCACATGACATACAGCTGCATTTAGAACGATAAATCAGAACATCGGTCTTCAAAAGGAGAACAGATAAAACCAGCTTCTCAATAGCAGAAGTACGTTCATAACAGAAGAAAGTTGAATATATTCATGAAAGTAAGTAACAAACACCTTCAGTAAATAGTATCCCAGCTGAAGATGATAAGCATCCAGCTTCCTACTTTGCACAAAAATTAAAGTTCTCAACTCAAAAAGAGTTTTTCTAACTATATCCTTACGAACAAAAATACACTTGATTGCTTAGGCATACTCATATGCACAATAGTAGCCACTTTACAAGTAGAAAATGAATACGATGATGTCTTTGGTGACAAAAGAAGAAACTGCAGCAGCTATTGTTTCCACGATTTACTCTCAGAAATTATTAATCAGAGTGGCTGGAACAAGTGCTAAGAGATAAACTGGGTAAACAAAAACACATGGAATCACCCTTCATAGTCTCCAACCTTAGAGTTTCGAAAGCGTATCTCGAAACATATATTCAACGCAACACTTGTTTCAATATTTGAAGATATATCTCAGAATAAAATAACTTTTTCTAGATAACTGTAATCATAAAACAAAGGAATGAATTATGCTGAATGCAAAGTACAAAAATCGCGAATCTTGCAAAACCATTGAGTCCAACTAGGCATTGTTACCTTCATAAACCTCCACATCAAATATTCCAAAGGTGTAATGAACGTTTCCCTTATAGAAAGTTTATTTAAATTCAATCACCATCAAAGCTGCAGAAAGAAGAGCAGTTTCCTCCAGATCAAACTCTATGAGACCAAAGCCCAACTGGTCAAATAGCTTCTTACTCTCCAAAAAAATTCAATATTACTATCTATAAAACTCCGGAAACCTCTCCCTAGTCTTGTCATCATCAAAAAAAATCTCACTAAGTTCATATAGAATACGCATTAGGCCTACTATGTTTCTCTTTTTTTTTTTTTTGTGATATGTTCTATCATGCTTCTTTGGTAAATCACAATCTTGAAGAAAACCGAACATTAGATTGATATTTTGGAAAACTAAACCTGAGCTAACAACGTGATAAGTTAATGCCAGTGAAATTCATACATGAAGATATGTAACGCTTCCAAGCATAAGCCGTATCATTCAGGACCGAGATGAAACTGCAAGCACCAAGTAAGACTATAAACCAAGATCAAGCAAGTCAGTATCATATAAAAGCCATTGGTCAAGGCAGCAAAATGGAAAAAATTATAGCACGGGAGTAAGAGTGTTTTTTAGCAAAAACTGAGTTCGAGTACTAAGCAGAACAAGAACACAGGTTGTAGGGTTAGGCTATTAGGTCCAATAGAATAGTAGTCAGTGAACTCCCGCTAATCATTGTAATAATATTTTTTCTCGTAAAGCAAAAGGCTTACTAGAACAGAAGCACATAGATAATAATTACCTTATATCGTTCATCTAGTTAAGAAAGTGAAATGAGGAATCTTCTCTCTTTCTATTAGTTCTTGTTGTGGTAACTATTATGCTGGAATCAAATCACAGGAGCCAGTATCAGATCCGTATGCTCAAGTTATCTTGATGTGAGACAAAGCAATAAATGGTAATGATATTTACTACTACACCTATCGAGCATCCCCTAGAGTCTAATACCTAGTTCGTAAAGATGAGCACATCCTTTTTCAGTTTTTGCTGGCAATGAAAACCTTGAAATATATTATCAAGGTAATTCCATATAGAACTAGGATAATTATATATTATTCCCTGTATTGAAGTTACTTGAGTAATTTTAACACCAAACCAGCTACTATAGGGATAAAATAAAAGTAGTTATCTCAGACTAGAATCATCTTCGAAATCAGGATCTGAATCGCTTTCATTCTTTGGCTCATTTATACCTCCATTTTCCTTCTTACAGTCATTTAGATCAAAGTCACAAAATTCATTGTTGCAAGTAAAATCACAAAAGCCATCACCTAAGTATTCCATTGGACAAAACGTATCCACACAGGAAACCGGAAAATCTACACAATCACCTCCATCAGTCTCACATTCTTCATTAAAACACAAGTTATCACAAATTCCATCACCCACATAATCTAGCTCACAACCTTTTTCTTCACATGCAACTGGATCCTTAAGCTTGTATATTGTGGTATTAGAATCACAAGCACCGTCATCAAAGTCGCACTCCTTGATGTCACATTCTGGGTCACACAGTCGATCATGACGAAAATTCTTATTACAACCTGCCAAAACACAGTAATCAGGAAGACAATCACCCAGATCAAACCCACAAGCAGTTGTATTACAATCTAAAGCGCAACGACCATCTCCTAACCTAAAATAAAAGTAAAAGACACTTTACCCAAAAAAGAAACACCCTTGTTTTTCACAAAGTACAGGATCTGGAATTTTCTTACAATCCCCTAAATCATAATCACATGCCTCGTTATAGCACGGTACATCGCAAAAATTATCTCCCTTCCACTCCTCCGTGCAATCTGTCTCTGAGCATTTTTTTATTTCTTGGCCAAAGACAATATATAAAGCACTTGGCAATAAAGTAAACTTCATTTATATTTATATTGACTTTTTTTTAGAACTTGTATTAAGAGTTGTTCAAGTATTCAACTACTTTCTGTAGTACAACAAAGTATATATGAACTGAGTATATATCCTTAATGTTGCCCTATTGAACCAATACTTGACTGCAGTTGACTATGACCAGTTTATGATAAAGTTAATACAGTAAAGTTTCATATCTGGAAGTGTACTTATAAAGATTTTAATCCTACAAGCTTTCTAACAAGAAAATTTTTATTGTACAACACCAATTGAAATGATTATACTCATTCGTTTTTATCTTTTATGGAAGATTCTCAAAGAAGAGATGTTTCAATCTGTAGTAGTTAAAAGTTTAATAGTTAGAGTGTTCTTAAACCTATTGTTTTTTATTTGGACGAAAGTATATGTATAATTAGGATATTATAGGTGTAAATATAAGAACAATAAGTGAAAGTTGAAAAGAAAGTGTCCTTGACACAAGTGTTTCAGGGACAGAGAATAAGTGTCTGAGTGTTTATTATTTGAAGTACAATAAGAAAGCAGTTATGGAAAAGAAAATGAATAAAATTGGGTGCTTAGTTTTTATTCTTCGTCTATGCACAGGTAAGTCAATACAGAAACCAGTGAATTTATGGAGTCTTGATATTAAAGAGGCAACTACACTAAGGAATAGACGTTTAGATGGAGTGACTGGAAAGTCTTTCTTGGAATTGAAGTCATCCCTTTCGGAGCTTCCTTCCATCTTGAGTAAGACTTCATCTATTAACCTTCCACTTTCGGAGGAAGAAAGTTTAAGTTGTAAGATATCTGAAGGGAATAGAGCAGTTTCAAGTGTGTTGAGTGAAAAGTTTCCTTCTCTTCACTTTTATTCTGGAACTTGTGGTGAAGTTGCTTCTGGAGATATTCAACAACTTGAACTTATTTTTAACTCTGCTGAAGATCAACTCGATAGTTTTTCAGCAACAATAACTTCAGAAAGTAGAAATTTTTATATTGATTCTGCTGAACGTGGATCAAGAAAGTATGTCTTATATAATACAAAAACTGCAAGAAGAGAAATAATGGCTAATGGAGAATATGAAGCCGAGGATGAAGTGGTTCTAAACAAAGGACTGAAACACTTGGCCAATGCGAGAAGTTTAGAAGGTCTCGATGCCGATGATCTAGCTAAGGAGTTTGCAAGAATAGCAGCAGAGAAAAGGAAGCTGCAATCTACTGCAATGGGATATGTTTTCAAGATTACAATTCTTACAAGTCAGCAATACTCTTTCTATCATGGATCTACTCGCGAATCCGTCTTTTCTGCTTTGCTAACAATGCTTTCAAGAGTCAATGGAATCTATGCAAGAGAATTAGGTGCTTTCTTTAAGTTTGTAGATAATCAAGATCGAGCAATTTGTCTTCCTGGAAACCAAGAGAGCCCAGAAAGAAGAAGAATATGCAAAATTGTGCCAAACAGTTCTTTTCTAGCTCTTGAAGGTTCCAAAATTCTAACACAACTTGGTGTGGACTCATCTACTTATGACATTGGACATACGTTTTCTACTTCAATTGAAGGTTTTGCAAAATATCCAAGCTTATGTCAAACAAACAAAGCTGTAGCAACAAGTGGCAATCCTATACCTGAGAACGATGTATTTGTAGTTAATACTGTAGCACATGAGATTGGTCATCAATTTTTTGGTGCACATAGTTTTAGAGATTGTGGGGGATCTGATGATACACAAATAATGAAGGCTGGAGCCGTTGAACCTGGATCAGGTACAACAATTATGAGTTATGCAGGAACCTGTGATTACACAAATATCCAACAGAATGCTGATCCTTACTTTAACTCTGTTCAGCTAATTCCTATGCGCGACTACATGTTATCTGTTACAGAAGATGGTGTTTGTGGACAAAGTTTCGAAATTAAAGATCCAGAAATATCTCTTTCGTCAAATATAGAAGTTGAGTCTAAATGTACTGTTCCAGTTGGAAATCCTTTTCAATTGAATGCTTTAGGAGTAACTGGAAATGGCTTTTATTCTTGGGATAGGGTAGATACAGGATATGAGAATTTGTTTAATGAAAGTCTTGGAAGATTTAGACCATGGAAACCAACAAAATCAGTGTCAAGATATTTTCCAAATCTTCATTATTTAACTTATTCTAATACAAGCAACACAACATTGGAAGAACTTCCTTCTATTGCTAGAAATATGAGTATGAGGTTCACAGAAAGAGCTTTATTTGATACAACTAAACTTGAAACAAAGTTTTCAGCTGGAATTGTGGGTCAGTTTCAAACCACGGATGTTCAGGTTCAGTTTGTTACTTCCATTGCGCCTCTTGAAGTTAACTTCTCAGTTCTTGGATCTTCTGTTTCTGCTGGTAAACCCATTCATTTGTCGTACACAGCAGATTCTTCAGTTCATCTTGTTGAATTTTATGCTGCTCAGAACGACCTAAAACCAGTAGACGTATTTCACTATGAGACTGATATTGTTGAACTTGATTGGAAACTTATTGGAGTAGGAAGTGATGGGGATGCAACTTTGTACCTTCCAAAGTGTTTAACTGGAGAAATAATAATTGTTGCACGAGTAGGAAATGAGATGTGCTTTTACTTTGATCTTGTCTCAGATTTGACTGTTTCTTAAATTTAATCCAAGTTGGAAAGTATATACGTCTAATTGGTGCTAGTTGTTTCTCTCCAGTTCAGTCTTCCTTCACAGTTTCGTCATCTTTTATTGCAATTTCCCTCGTAATGTTTCCTTGGTGCTAATGAAAGTTCGGTTATACCACAGTTTTCTTGGAGTTGCAGTTCCTTGGATCTGTCTTCTCGCGATAGGAAGTAAAGCAGCTGTAACATGACTCCTATGGATTCCTTCAAACCCTAACAAATAAGAATCTTTATACCAACCATAATTTTAGAAACTTTAAACTAAGCCTCTGGTTTTTTGACAATCTAATTGCTCTATTTTAGTGCACAAATGTAGTTATTTTCAAGATCCATTGGACTTGATTATTTACCTCAGGCCGTAGGGATACTGATATATATGTTCGTCATAATAGTGTATATACACCAAAGAGAGTCTGAAACTAATAAGAAGAAAAGAACAATATTCATATTTTCACATTGAAAGTGTATGAGTGCCTACTCAAACAACCGTATACATGTCACACTTAATATATGTAGCATCGATGTTTACTGAAGTAGTTTGATCACTTGTGGTTTCTTAAACATTTTATTTTCCTATAAAATAAATAGTTAGCTATGGGAAACGTCTTAGAGGTTTTCTTAGTTTTCCTCTAAGGAGTGTTATATATATGTATGGTCCAGTAGTCAGTATATATTTGTTTTATTTACCCAAGGGAGGCAAAACCACCTAAAGTCTAAGAAAAACAATATACATACTTTTATCCGAAAACAGGTTAGCAGCCTAAACAATATCCATGACAAGCGAAAAGAACTATCAAATCCCACGTCTTGAACTCTATGGCGACTTCCACCTCTGGGAGTGGCGTATTCGTTCCTACTTTGTAGAGTTAGGTGTATGGAACTGGGTCTCCAAAGGCACACCGCTGGAAGTAGCTGACAACGAGACAGTCGCCGCCCGAAAATCGAAGTGCTTAATCACGCTAACGAACTTTATAGATAACAACCTCGCAATCCACTTGGTCCATCTCAGTGACGCAAATCAGATATATAAGAAAATAAGACTGATGTTTCTCGGGAACAAAACTGCAGAATCTTTCAAAGTAAATAAGCAACTTTCTGAGTTAAAATTTGAAGGAAGTTATTATTGGTTGATCAACACCTTTATCCAGCTTACATCAAAACTTGAGAACCTTGGAAATACCCTTGATTACAAAAACCTTTTACTAATGTTGTTTGATAAATTTCCACAAGGAATGTTTGATTTCTCGTAGAATCAAAAATAAACACTTGAGAACTCTGTTATTGATCGTTTGGTATTTTATCAGAGAATAGATGCAGTAATGTACTATTTAGTAGAACGTGGGGTAATTAGGCCCAATGAAAAACCCACCATTTATTCTTCCGAGGCACAAAGTAAGAGATGTCCCATATGCAACCTTACACATAAGAGCTCAAGGTGTCCAAAATCTCATGAATGTGGAAAAACCGGGCACCTACGTAGATATTGTCCGGACAGGAGGCATAATATTGGTCAAGACTCCAACAACTTCAACAACAGTAGAACTGACCATGCAAACCTAGAAACAAGTGAAAAAACCAAAGCGAGCTTCATTGCTTTTTCAGTTGAAAAGGAAAATGAATCTTTCTCTAACGTTTTCATCATGAACTCAGGAGCATCTTACCATTTCTCAGGAGACAAGAATTTGTTTGAATTTTTAACAGAATGTAAGCCTCAGAGAGTTGCAACAGCAAACGGAAATATTTCTTGCACTTTTAAAGGAATAATCAACTTCATTTCTGAGGATGGTCGTGAAGTTGAACTTAAAGAATTCTTTTACCATGAAAGAATGCCAAGTTTAATTTCAATTTCCCAATTAAACTCAAAACGTTTCACTGTTTTATTTGAAAATGAATATTGCATCGTAAAAAGCAACACGTCAAACTTCTCCATGCAAATTCCAGTTGAATATGGAGTTGGAATTTTACGTTCTAGATCGAATTCAGCTTTTGCAGCAACAAATAAGATATGGCATAATAGGTTAAACCATATTGCAGAAAACAGTATTGATAAACTGCAAGGAAAAGTCGACGGACTTGAATTTGAAGAGAATAAGAATATTTGTGAGGAATGTGTAAAAGGTAAACTCAACAGGGAGAAACATAACATATTATTTCCGTAACAATCAGAAATCCTCTGGGACTTATTATAGCTGACTCAATAGGCCCTTTTCCATAAAGCATAGAAGGTTTTGTAGGAGCGTTGGTTTTAACTTGCGCTCAATCAAACTTCTCATGGACTTTCAGTTTTAAAAACAGATCTGAAATACCGCAGATAATTATCAAACATATTAGAAAACTAGAGAGACAATTTCTCAGAAAGATACTATATTTCTAAAGTGATAACGCTTTAGAGTTCAACATGAATGACCTTATTTCTTTCTTTGATGAAATTGGGCTTGAGAGGAGATATTCAATCCCATATATCCACGAACAAAATGGTAGAGCGGAAGGTAAGAATAGCCTGCTAGTGAAAGCAATGAGAAGTTCACTGAAACAAGCGAACCTTTCTGTTGATTTTTGGTCGCTAGCTTTACACTCTTCTAACTTTGTACAAAACCGTATTTGTGGTGTCCAAAGTGAACATACACCTTATCAGAAACTTATGGGTCACTCTCCTGATATTTCCAACGTCAGAGTATTCGGCAGTATTGGCTATGATCAGGTAAATGAAGAAGAAAGATCAAAGCTGCAAGGTACAGGCGTAAAAGTCAGGTTTGTGAGATACCTCAAACATCATCCAGGTTGGATGGTGATGAACCTTACGACTAGAAGAATTTTTTCAACAGTTTCATTAATGTTAGATTAAACTAAATTTTATGATGTAAATGACCCTCAAGAATTCACAGAACTGATAGAGGTAGATGCAACTGATCCTGTAAGAGAAAGAAACATCTTGATTGAGAATAACGTGCCTTTTTCTGAAGAAACTGAGCAACTAATTATTAAAAACGTCCAATAAAATATCGAAGATCCTCGAGAAAATATTCAGCAACTTGAAAAGGAAACTCCTGAAGCACCTTACCTCAATAGAAACTTCAGCATATCTTCTGAAAATATTATCGAACACAGTAGAAGAAGAACTCAACAAGGAAATGTAGCTGTTGGGTCTGGCATTAAGAAACTGAAGGAATTATATGCTTCTGAAGACAAGGATAAATAGGTTAGTGCATATGAAAAAGAATTGGAAGTTTTAGAAAGCGTGGGCGAGCTGACTGTTGTTGACAGGTCTCAAGGTATTCAAGTTACCCATTTTCATGAAGTGTTCAAATTAAAAACGGGCCAGATGACTCCCTTACTAGGCCCAAGGTGTGCCTAACCGCCTGGGGAGACCTTGTAAACGACACAAAACGATACTACTCCCCGGTAGTTGCATTAGAGTTTATAAAGATGTTCCTTATTATTAGCTGGAGCAGAAACTGGAACATCAGACAAGCTGACGTTACCAGTGCATATCTCTGCGGTCGTTTAGATAACCCCGTATTTATGCAACTTCCTTAAGGTCACAAACTGAGAACACATAATAACTCAAAGGTATATAAATGTGAGGCAAGTATTTATGGCCTCAAACAAAGTGGTAAAGTTTGGTTCAGAACTATACACAATTTTCCAAAATAACTGGGACTTCAGGCATCAGCTAACGGAGGAAGAGTTTACCACCTGGAAAAGTCCGGGAACACAATTCTTTTGATAGTTTATGTAGACGATCTAGCGTATTCCAGAAACACGGAGGAGCAAACTAAGTAGTTTGAGAAAGAGTTATCTGCAAAGTTCCAGATAAAATGTGCTGAACTTAGTATGAAATTTATTGGTTTAGAAATGAAACAAGAAAATGATATATTATGGATGCACCAAGAAGGGAAAATACTGGAAATGGCTGAAGAATACAACATGCACCAGGGTGAAGCTACAAATATAGTTACTCCTATTGTAGTAAATCCAGTAGTTCCAACTGGGGACAACATAGAAACACGCAAACTTCAGAAGATTATAGGTTAGTTGTCATATATTGCGAATTGTTCCCGTCCTGACATATCTTTTGCAGTTAACTTTATTACCAAAAATCTGAAAACTGAGAAGCTGGGACTAATACGTATGTCAAGGAGGATTTTGAGATATTTGATTAATACTAGACATTTTGCAATCAAGGTAAAACATGAAGAAAAGTTCAACATCAAGGCTCTGAGTGATGCCTCATTTGCTGATTGCATCGAAGACAAGTATAAACCTACTGGAGGTTTTATAATTTATATGGGAAATGTACCGATCTCTTGGAAATGCAAGAAGATGAAATGGGTTTCAACCTCATCAGGAGTGTCTGAATACCTCGCTTTACATATGTTAGTCAAAGAAGTTATTCATTTATCATATATTTTGCAAGAAGGATTTAATATCAACGTTGATTGTCCAGAAGTTTATTGTGATTCAAAAGCAGCAACAGATATTTCGAAAGCTGAAACTACTGCAAACGCCACTAGATATCTTGGAACCAAATATTTTTTGATTCAACAGGCTACTGAAGAAGGTTTAATTAGTGTGAAAGAAATTAGCACGGAAGATAACACAGCAGATGTATTTACGAAGAGTTTAGACAAGATTAAATTTGAGAAGCTTAGGAATAATATTCAATGTAGTTCTATCTAACTACGGAGGAGTATTTCCTATAGAATAATAGTTAGATATGGGAAACGTTTTAGAGGTTTTCCTAGTTTTCCTCTAAGGAGCGTTATATATATATATGTATGATCCAGTGGTCAGTAAGTATTTGTTTATTTACCCAAGGGAGGCAAAACCACCTAAAGTTTAAGAAAAACAATATACATACTTTTCTCCAAAAACACATTGCAAATATAATTAACAACATTTTGAGTAGGTCAGAATCTCAGCGAGTAAGAACCACCTCCTAGCTTAGAATTTTCTATAGGAAAACACCAACTCACTTAATAACTGAGCACATGAACAAAGTGAGACGCACTATTTCTGAGGTAATTAAGGACTATTCTAGAGTTGAACAGTTAAATTAACTTAAGTTGTATATTAAGGGTGTTTAATTTCTCAGATAAGAAACTTAATTTAATAAGCTCAAGAATCTTTTACTAAAGTAGTACCCAGTTGAAAAACTAATACTAAGCAGAGAAAGCTCCTAGCGCTAAATTCAAATATTGGCTAAATCCATTTCCATCTAAATATTTATTTGTACCACAGGATATGTTTCCTAAATAAATAAGATATTCCTCACCAGCTCGACATCTGGTAATAAACGAGGAAACGAACTGAAATCTTAGTGCATATCATGCTACCGTTTCCTTAGAAAAAAGAACATGCAACAATCCATAGTGGAAAATGAAAATATAATACAATAAATTCATATATAAGCAACAAGAATATGTGTTAATATCTATGAATGATTAAGTGCAGGTCTTATTATTTTCCTGGTAGTTTCATTAATTTTTTGCCAGTACACAAGCATGTTGAGTTCTTCAATATATAGCGCTTAGGTCAACTCAAGATTTATTCTGCATCTTATTTTCTAGTTTTAGAGCGCTTTAATTATCAGTTTTACGGTTCATAAATTTCTCCAGCAATATTTAGGACACAAAAAGTTCTAAATAAAAAATTACTGGAAATAATTCCTAACAAGGACTACTGAATTCAGATCTTTTAGGAGCGACTTAAAGGTAAATAGCACGTTTGTAACTAGGAAAGTCAAATAATCCCCATCATTCGACCTATTGGCTAATTTAAGTTTTGAATTTTATGCTTAAAAACTTGTCTAGTATAACGAATTAAATGAAGAAACCGATATGTACAAATTTGTCGGATTATCGCCCAGGATTCATATAACAAAGGAAAATTACACATAGAATGTAGGCTTTGGATGCTATAGTTAAATTTTTTAATGAGATATACTATATTCTTTTCTTTAATGAGATTTGAAAAGTATTTGACAGCGTGCAATAATATTTTATGAAATTGTATCTACTAGAGCACAATGTTCCAGAGAATTTAATGTAAATATCAATGAGATAATAAAATTCTTAATCAATCGTAACGGAGAGGGTTATCAAGTTAATCATATGCATCCTAGATATTATATTTAATCAGGTGAGCTCATATGATCTATGATCTCTATTTTACATCTATGTTTAATTGTTAGGAAAATAAAAATAAGAGAAAAGAAGATGTACCCTACAACAAACCTTTTAGTCATCTCAACCTTGAACCAAAAGTAAGATTCTCCTTGATTGTTGAATAGTGAACTAAGAAGTATTCAAATGTACTTCATATACTTGAAAGAAATGCATCGTTAAAAAGAAATTCATAAGAAATAGAGATCCTTGTGATATCGCGTGGATTTGATTTACTGCAAGTGTCTAATTTAGGTGGTTTAAATAGACAACAATCATATTTTATTATGAAGACTGGATTAGGTACTCTGATAGTAAAATTTCCTTCAAATTTGACAATAGTTTTGATTTCTCTGAAGAAACGAAGAACTGGATCTATTACTCAAAGACTTCCTTTGATAGTTACATATTATTATCCCACAGTGTGACATTACTGTAAATACCGCCTAACAATTAATGAATCAATCAAAGACACAAATTTACAAATTATTCGTTGACTCGTATTTTAACAACTACTGCGATTTAGAAGAAAATATTTACATCAACTTAAAGCTTCAAACTTAAGATTCAAGTTTCTGTACTTTTCTTACTACTACTACAAATCTTTACTTAGTATATGGCTATTCTTTTCTCTCACTTGGTTGTGATGGAAACAATGACGCCACAAGAGGAAGTGTAGTAAAAATCAAGTTCTCAGGCAGAAAAGGCTTTTATTTTGAACTTGGGAACTACCCTCAATTTAAACAGAGTTTAATTAAAGGGGGTGAAGTCGGTTTTGACGGATACAAGCTAGCCAGAAAACGACTTGAGAACCTCATCAAATCAACTGGAAAACACAGCTTTTCTAGCCTAAAACAAGCTGTAGAACTCTACCTTTTGGTATTACCACTAACGGTACAAGGGAGATCTTTAAGAAGTTACTTTAAAGGTTTCAAAAGATCCATGATTGACGAAATCATCGAATTTTATAATCCCACGTCTCCTGTTTCTAGCACAAGAATCTACGAACTGGATGAAGATGTGGACGACAACCTGAGGGACGACTTAATTTCAATCTGGAAAGAAGACATCGAGTTTTTGTCTACAGTTAGAACACCACGTCGATTCAACAAGATTTTAAGAAGAATCGGTGCAAAACATTTTCTACCTTCAGAAACTAGAAATCGTGTTGCTTTCCAGAATCTCTTACAACTAAGATGGAAAGAAGAATCCTCGATCACTGATTTCATCAAAACATTTGAGAAGCTACTACAGAAATGCAATGAAGTAGAACTTTTTCAAAACACAAAAGATCAAATGATTCTGTTTCAAATGAAGATTGTACAACAACGCTCGAAAAACAACGCAGTCTTTAACCTGGTGAACCATCTCGATCGAAGCGAACCAGAATTACTAATGGACTACATGACTGAGTTTCAACAATGAATCCTACAAAATAACCCCAGCGGTTTGATTAGGTTTGGTGTTTCATTTCAATCAGTTGCAGCAGCATCAATTAACTCAGCAGGCAAGAAGAGATCATCCAATGTTTGTGGAAATTGTGGTGAGACCAAGTCTCACAGCAAGGAGCAATTTCCAGCCATTGGATACAAGTGCAAACTCTGTTCAAAGATGTACCACTACGAAAAGATTTGCTCAACAAATCCAAAAAGTCCATTTTACAGACAAAGATCTTTTAGAAAATCAGCAGCAATTACTAGCACATCACAGCAGAGTAGCTTTGATCCTTTTTCCTTTGCAAATTCACTCTCTACATCACTTCCTGAAAATTTTGCTGGGTTTGGCTCATGCAGTGATGTCTTCATCTTCAAAGGCAAAAGATTTTTTAGGAAACTAAATCCTGACTCAACTACATTACAGCAAACAGCTAACTCTACATACAGCGCTGGTTCGGGAATTACATGTTTTTCATTTAGAGAAGCACCTACAATGAAATTTGAGGTAAACGCATTGTACATCCCTGAAAGTGCTTTTAACATCCTGTGCAATTTTGATCTCGAAACTAGAAACATTAAAGTTCAACATGGTCATAAGCCTTTCATCACCTTACCAAACGGGAAACGATTCAACGATACATTGTTTGGTAAAAAGACTTTTGTAGAAATTCTACCACTTGGTTCGGCATCATTAGCTACTTCAGATCCTAGGATTTGGCATCGTAGACTGATGCATGTTGGATCCGACAAATTAAGAAAACTTGACTTGACAAAGAAAACTTACAAAACAGATGACTACCAAACTTTCATCCAAGCCAAAGTGGTACAACGCCAAGTTAAGAACCTTGATACTAACAAAAAACATGTCCCAGTCAATGTTGGTGACACATTGGTCATGGATCTACTAATTCCTTCTAAAGCAAAAAACAAACAAATCAATGGAATCATTGCTGTAATGGTTCTAGTCGATGTAAAAAGCAGAGTAGTTGAAACAATCCCACTTAGATCAACTACCGCTGATTACGTTACAAAAGCTGTTCTTAGAGGAGTCTCAAACTTACAGATTTCACCAAGGCTTCTAGTCACTGATCGACAACCAGCCTTTACATCCTCAACATTTGTGAACACCCTCAGTACAAGAAACATTAAAATTAAATTCGTACCAAGAGAGAGACATGATGTTTTTAATGGAATTGCAGAAAGAACCATTGGTGTTCTGAAAACAATGTCCAGAGCTTGACTGATCAATGCCAAACTTGATGATTCTTTCTGGTGCTACACAGTCAACTACGCAGCATTCATCAATAACAGATGTCCAGACTCTCCACTAAATGATGAAATTCCTTTTGAGAAGTTTTACAACAAAGAATCAAGAGTCACTAATCTCAAGATCTTTGGTTTCCTTTGCCATGCATTGAAAGGTAAAACCCAGAGATCGAATTTTCAAGAACAAGCAAATGCAGGTTTGTTTCTTGGATTTCAACCTCATGCTAGTCATGAAATAGCAATCATTTACAACTTAGAAAGTGGCAAGGTCATCCATGTTAACTTAACAGAAGTCTGGTTTCAAGAACTTAGCACGCATCAGGAATTCGGCAAGAATCAAAAGCTATTGTTTGGAGAAGGCAAGTTCTTGCTAAATTGCGAAAATTCTGAATCTGACGATGATGAAGAAAATCTTAATCAAAATAGAGTCGATACACATATTGAAACGGCTCCAAACCCCGAAAACAAAGAAAATCAAGAATTTTGGAATTTTGTACCAGTTCTGTATCATTAAACTCAGTCTTGGTCGACCTCATGTGATATCTCTATTTCCTTTTCTTTTATCTTAATTAATGAATAGTTGGATTCTTCACTATAGCCTTATTCAAGACAGTGATGGCGTATCCTATCTACCAATCATATTATTCCATTTATACTAACACTATTGTCACACTTGACTAACTTACTGGTATGCTGTAGCGGGCTACTGCTCCTGTGATTCATTAGACCATAATGGTACAGTGGCTACTACTGTATTCCCCCAGGTTCTAACGGTAAACAAGAACCCCTCAAATTCAATAACAACTCTTCTACAGTTCGATTTGGGTATTCTTGTATATATGGAAAGTCCACAGGGACGTGGATACGTTCGCTTTTGCTTAATGTAATTTTAATTTTTCTTGTGAGCTATTCTGATGTGGGACATATGGCCTCTGATGAAGTGCTAAGTCCCGTCCTTTCAAAACTAAACCATTATATAAATTTCTAGATCTTGTTACTGTAAGATTAATCATAAGAACACAAAGAATCGGTATTCCACTCGTCCAGAGTTGAGACTAGTTAGACAAGTAATTGTCCGTATCGTCTATATGTGTATGAGGATACGTTTGTTAAATTAAATCAACTCAAATAACTTGAAAATAGCTTTATAATGATATAAGCAACGTCTTCTAACTCCCAGCATTTGTTGAGATATCGAGGTTTTAGGATCTGTTGTTTCCAGTACTTATGTATTGGGAAAGATGTATTATGTAAAGTTGCACCAACCGTGTAGTAATGTAATATTATATTCTAACTATGTAAGGTGTAAGCAGCCAGTAAGGAGAGAGTCATACAATCGTCTGTTTAATATCTGACTCCAAGGTAGAAGGATTTTTTTACCTGTAATCGTATTAAAGACAGAAACAGCTGGAAAGAGTTACCATAATAGAAAAATTTTCTTAGAATACCTAAAGCATAATGAAAACAATGAAAATATTTAAGAATACAATAATGTTATTGATAATTTACAGTAAATAGTTTTCTACATTTTAAAAACATAGCTTCAATTTTGTCAACGAAGTTTTAAACATCAAAAAATAGTTAAAACAGAAAGAATAAATAGATCAACCCCTCAATATTTCTCACCTTCAAACAATTCGCAGAGTTCAGTGATAGTACAAATACAAGCAAAATCGTTTGAAGTCATTATTTAATACAGCATATTTATGATTATTAAGTGTTTAAGGTGACATAGAATATGAAGTTCAAGCACCTACAAAACAGTCACCTAGTACTATGAACATGACATAAAACAGGTTTGATGATTGGGGAAGGTGGATAGAGCATTGGACCTATATGTTTTAAAAATACATAAAACTATATCCAAAGACTACAAAACAAAATACTGTGATAGTATAATCGTCTAATAATTGGTTAAGTGAAATTAAAATTTATATTTAACACTATTCGTAACTTGTAATATCTTGGATGTACCAATTTAATATAAGCCTTGAATTAAGAACCCCTGACAGAGAGTTAGCATATAGCCAATTTGAGCCCATGAATACAAGAAATAACTTCACAAAATAGAAATGTATTTGTGAAACCATTTAACCACATGCCTTCTGGATCAAAATTGAAATTGTCACATTTGTTAACTACTAGTAATTTGTTTCCCGATTAGAGGTAAATAAATTTATAATTAATCCTGGGACATTCTCTTAATTCTATTTCTCCGATTTTTTCATTCATTCAAAACATTCCCAAATATTTTACAACAAAATTTTAGAATATATTCAGATCAAATAATATTTTGTCAATTATATTTAGAAACCTTATCCAGGACATTAAAGTTGAACTACAAATAGAAAATATCAGAAACGGAAAAGAACACAGATGTCAATCTCGTATGTTTATGAAAAAAAAAAACACCTTAGTTTGCATCAATACAACTTTTAGTCAATTTAATTTTGTACCATTTCTTTTCATAGAGCTAATTTACTTAATGAACCTTTAAGAAAAGGCAATTAACATGAATCGAGTATGGTTTTAATAGTGATGAAAATTATGTAGTATAACATATGAGATTAAGGAACCAGGAAACACCTACAACAGTTTTTTGCCAGAAAGAGATTTTTCCCGTGAAAATATTTTTGACTTTGGTTTTTCTTTTTGCATTTGATTCTTAGGAAGAAAATTTTAAATAGCAAAGAGCTCCTTTCTTCGCTACTGATATTTGATCAAAATGCTTTATAAAATGTAGCTGCAGTATCAGCAGAATAACATAGTCTAAATAAAGTTAATTTATAAATTAATATAATGGTTGAACAGAAAATTTTAATATAGGTATGGTTGGTTTATCAAAGTTGACTAAGAAATAAATAACGTTGGATTATATCACAAGGTTTGCTACAGGATGTGTGCAATAAATTTCGGGGGAGAAATAATATGGTTTGGAGAGAATCTTCTGTTATTATCAGTGTTATCTGTGCACCTATTATAAATTTTTCAGTTACATGATATTTCTGAAATACATTCAATTTTATTTTGATTAGTTTTTTGAAAGTTAAAACTATGCAAATTATAACTATTTCTAGATTTATATATATGGCACCATAAGAAAAAAGCAGCTAATTGTAAACAAGGATACATATTAAACATAAGTATATCCTTTAGCCCATTGAACTTAAGATATATCTTAATGTATAATACTATAGTTCGTTTAATTTCAAATATGGGAAGAAGTTCCTACATAATTACATACTAGTTTTCAGAAATAACTTGATAACTCACACATTTTGCACATCTGAGAATGTATCTATAGAAATTGTGGTGTTTGAATAAGACTTTTTAATTTTTTCAATTAAATATTCCCCACATGCTTCAGAACCATTATATAAAAAAATCCTAAGTATTATTTTGATGTTTGACATTATCATCAGTCATATTCAAGGGGCATGCATCTCATTGCTCTTATCCTCTGAATTTTCAAATTCTTTATCACCACATATCTTGCAGAGGTAGAATTGATCCTTTTCCTCAAATTTTGGTAATGAATATAGGAACACCGTATTCTTCTCTCGAGCAACATCTACTATTCAAGATATTTACTCTTAGCTCATTTCTGTTCAAATTATCGTTCGTTTGTTTTCAACTCAGTAAAATATTACTTTTGATACCAATATTTTACAATTCCCTGTTAACAAACACTTAATTAGTTAGAATATTACGCTATGTTTCGTAGATCAGCTTCAAGTTTCTGTTCATAGAGGCTATTACCGGTTTTTAAGAAACTGATTTCAAATGTATTGGCAAACCAAAATATGATGTTCAAGTATAAAGACCAGCTATTATTTGTAAACCTGAATAAAATTAAGAATATTTATTTGTATAAAAATATTTTAAACTTACTTATAGTTTAATTGAGTTTGATTAAGAATATTAGAGAAAAGTTTTGTAAAATACGGAGAAATGCGAAACGCTAAATGCCTATGAACACTAAAAAAGAGTTGAATCCCAATATAAGGGTAGTTCCCTGCTCAATATTAAATATTAAGCAACAAAGTACTCTTAGGGGTATCCTTATTTTGCAAATATAAATTTGTTTTCCTATATAATCATAGTTTATGCAATAAAGTATTTAGTAAAATGCTTCAGGTTTCGTAGAAAGAATATATAACCATTTCATGTACTCATTGCCAAGACATTCTTCTTATAAAATTTTCGTATGCAGTGAAACTAAATTTATTTTAAGATATCTATGTGAAAAAAAATAACGTTTACTATAAACTAAACTCAATAATACAGTGAGAATCTATTCTATCAGTAATACCACTATCGGGTAATAGTAATTAAGAAGCAAAGGTGTCTAATATTTTTTTACCTTGCATTTTTATCTGAATTCTTTGCTCCCTTCATATTATTATAGAATGGTATTTTTATTTCATCTACATCTTGGAACCATTTCTCCGTGTATATTCTTTTTTGTTGTGGTCATTGATGATTTAGGAATATCGTCAAATCGTAACACCTTTAGAGAAAACTGGTGTTATTTATTTTAGTGACACTTACCGCGTAAATTAGTATTAAATAAAATTTTCCACATATCCTAAGCAGCACTAATATTTCTACAGACTCAATCTTTTTTCTTTACACTTAATTTGAATACATACAGAGCCAAAATTGGTGTTACTAAAAAATAAAATAAGAATTTATTAGCTCCTTAAAACCAACGTAGTTTTCAATAATATCCTTATAGGCTATGATTTGATTCAATTTGGTGCAGCAAGATCAAATCAGAATGCATACCCTTCTATTGTAAAAGGCATTCATCCAAACCATTATGATTATGCTTGAGTGTGTTAGCTTATCTTGCTCCTGCTATTGATGCAATATATAATTAATAAATTTAAGTAAAGAATACTCTAGTCGAATTAATTTAGGGTTAATAAATACTGATATGAAGGAACTTGCCCCTAACAAATAACCCATTGAAAAGAAAAGCAATTTCCTTCGTAGATGAAGTTTTTACAACAAAGTTCAGTGAAAACTGCCAGTAAGAATACGGGTAGTAATAACCCAAGAATCTTGAACCATTGATATTCATTATTATGTATATGCAAGAGTAATATCAATAGTAGTTTGAATACGATTTGATTATCTCTGTAGTTTATATTTTAATAGATATAAGAACCCTTTTATGTATTTATAATCTTATTACTTAATCCACATCTCTAATGAATTAAAATAGTTAATTAGATATGGGTATTTTGATTTCTGGTGGTGTGTATTGGAGAGAATAAATGGAAATACTATCTGACAAAACATTTTATGAGTACATTGACTACAACATATTATTGTTAGAACTTAAATTTAACAAAATATCTCGAGGAAAAGCTTGGTTGTAACATAATGTTGTGTTATTCTTTCATATCTGTAACAGTTCAATGTTTGTTTGTCTTGAGTATTATACATTCTTAAAGGCCATCATGGCCTTAGTTCATTCTACTATGTTACTATGAAAAAAATATAAAGGAAAACATCTATTTAGTTTATCCTTGTCTTCATACTCATTTTCCTACTTATTTAGTATTAAAATTTTAATTTATGATTTTTTCTAAAAATTACATGCTGTCGTAGACGTTGTATTTGTAAAACCAGAATATGGGCCATATCAGAAGGCTCTTGCTCCGTAAGTCATATACCAATACAAAGAAACGCGTTTTTGTTGTGTGTTATTTAGTGCTATACGATATCATAAAATAGGCGACAATGCGATATAGACATCTGAATAGTATTTCCAAAAATGCTCCGAGAAACTGAGTCTATATGTGAAAAATTTGTTACGTATGTATTGAATAATTTCTTGTAAGGAAACTATAACCATGAGACAAAAAATGAAGATGGTCGGTATCGAGATTAACTTGAATCTGAACTATTTATATAAAAACACATGGGTATTTTATTGAAAAACCCTTAATGTTTCAACACAATCCCAAGTATCATTTAAACTTGTTCGATCCATTTTCTAACTACACACTATATTTGACGTATGTGTATTTTGTGCATTTAACTTTATAGTTTTCGGTTAAGCTAGTAGAATTGTGTTATCAAGGAAAGATATACAAGGAAGCAACTTAAAAATAAAAAAAGTGACCTAAACGAAAGAACACACTCTGTGCTCCTTTTGTATTTTACTCGCCTTATTTTGGACCCTTGTCTCTGTAGAAGAGCCTTGAATCAACAACATACAACCTCCTAGTATATTTCTACCATGTCTTAGGCAAAAATATATTTTTCAGATAGGGAGTTTGCATCATCATATAGCTAAAATAATCTTTTTTGACCATTTGATTCCAAAGATTAGCGTTTTTATCTATATAAAACCCTAACTGGCTCTTCTTGATATAGTTAAAATTCAAATTCATGTAAATTTAATTTGGTTTACACCCTATTATCTTCACATATGTGGAAATATATTATGTTGAAAGTACTTAGTGCTATATCCTGTAATGAATACAGTTGAATGATGTACCTCATATGCTCAAATTGCGAGTATTTTTGCTCGGTCGTTTGGGTGAATGACCAGGTTTCCTCGCTGCTATATGATTTGTCTCTCCTTAGAAACTTTATTCTATTACAATTGTGAATAACATCAGGAAAGGCACAAAAGGAATGTAAATTCAACTTCCAGAAAAACACATGGTACTAGCAATTTGCTAATAAATTTATTCGTTATTTTCCCCATCTCTTAGACACGGATAGTTGCTACTACTAGTATTACTAACGTATAGGTAAAACAAGCAGTTCGATGTTTCATCTTGAATATGCTTTCAACTAATCTAATGTTGAAAGAACTTATATTATTCTTGTTTTCTTTTTATTGTTTATGAAGATGTATTCTGACTTTCTACTGTCCTTTAAACCTTGATTTTCTTTTGCTATGAGGGTATGTGTTGGAAAAGATATAGGTTAATATGAGCATGATACGCCAACAATAGAGGGGAATTATTTGAAATTTGCTAAATGATTAGCCTTTAACTCAAGCCTAGGGAAGTACTCCTCATCGTGTCTAGAATATGTCTGGAATATGACACCTACCTTGTATTGACTTTCTCCATCACGACAGTAACTATTTCTACATTCAATAAGAAAAAATAGTAGCATAGAAAACGATTCTAGATGTAACACTCATCGCTGTCAGTAATCTGTTCACTGGTTTCACATATACCGTATGTTTGATCTCTAACTCCTCTTTTCTTTAATAACGAGCATATCTCCTCTTAGATCTCATTCTAACAGGGAAGTAATGAGGCTCTATTACTTTAATCACTGTATATTTTCTAAACCTTCCATATAGCTGCATCTTTCCGATGTCGAAGACGTGGGCAAATAATCTATATTCTATACATAATAATTGTTGCTTTCAAGAAGGGTTTATCTATTTTTTTACTTTTGACATGACATAATTAACGGTGATTCCTCAATTAAGCTTCCTTCAAGCAATACTTAAGCATCGTAACAAGGGCTTGTGACAAGGGGTTGTTCATTGTGAAAGTGAAGTTTGCATTCTGTTTTAACCCCCTATACTAACAATCAAGGTGCAGCACTGCAATAATTTTTTTCTTAGTCCTAGATTCAGCAAAAATATAAAGTCAAAAGAACAAGAGCAGCATCGACATTTTCTTAACAGCTTATTTCTTCTTTATGTATATTCGTACTAATACTTGTTCCACTTTTCCTTATCTATTTCAGTGAACTGGAATGTTAGATATGTGATCATCCTAAACTGGGCTTAAAGTTACTCCGGTAATCATAATTTAGCCTTGGAACTCTGATAACAGATGTACCTAATATGCAATAAAGTAACTTTACCACCGTTCTCAAGGTTCATTGGTATAAGACAGGACTTTCCACACCAACGCAAGCAAGGCTAATTGACTGTCCTAGGTAATTGCCAGTTTTTTTGTAAGATCTTGTTTGCCATTTTGGCGTCTGTTTGTAAACCCTGCGAAGGAAGGATTTACGAGACAATCTGAAAAAGGGCGTCAGGGACATACAAAGTGGAGAATACCTGTAAGGATGTTATTAAATTTTCTTTTTCTTAGGGAACGTGAAGAGAAGATGGTAAGTACAGAAACCGAATCAGACAGACTAAGAAAAAAACAGTTTAATCTGAGCTCTAATTAGCGAGGGATTGCTCCAGACCAGAATAACGCATCCACAATTGAAGTAGAGCCAGGGTGAAGCAGTTGCATGAATCACCTATTCATGTACTTCAGCTTCACGGAATTTGTTGAGAAAGGCGACTAAATCTAAAGTGGACTCCAAATATTTCATACTAACCCAACTTCAGTCCAAACACCAGTTTTTTTTAAGCCTTTCTCCTGTTTACTTATTTTTAGAAACCGCTAGAAGAAATCAACATGAGCTAGTTGAGAAAGTGGCTCTACAGAAATTTCTAGTGCAATAGTTATTCATTAGATATTGTGTAACGTTTTGCCTTCCACGGTGACGAGTAACCTCACCTGGAACAAAGAGCCAATCTACAAAAAAAGTTAAATCAATCAGAGACCTGGTTGTGTCTGCCCCATTCATAGTCGTGGGAAGTTAAGTGTGGCATTTAAGCACCGCATGAACATGTCTTCAGGTGGGAAGAAACAAGCTCTAAATCAATGGTTTTGTAACACTGCATGTTACACTGATTGTTTGAAGCTTTCAACCTTCTGCAAAGAGTGCAGGTTCATTTGCTAGAAGACACCAAAAACTCTTGCGCAGCTAAATAGAAAGAGTCTATACGTTCCCTAGTACTCAATATGACTATTATGTTTCTTATTTTGTTTTAGGTATTGCTTTTCAGCAATGGTTCTAAATATTGCCTACAATTGATCTCAATCGTAGAACTTAAACTTTGGTAAAGTTTTCAATTTAGCATTACGCCAGAATCCGTCGAAACGTCATATTCCAAGCGTCGCCCGAGAGAATAGATAATCTAAAAAATATAGGATAATTTTTCTTATCATTTATTATGTGATCTCACCCATGGATAATATTATAGTTTTTATAAGATAATAGGTTTTACTTTAACATGTAACACGGGTGAGATAAATATATGGTACAGCGTAGATACTTATACTTCCTTTCTAGGCATACTTACCTGGAGATCTGAGGCTTGATCAAGAAGGAGCCTTGGCAAGGTGGAGCAGAGCATTGCACACAAGCTGCTGTAAGACCTTGTGAAATCACTATATGTGACGTTCAATCTCATAATTTTTTGAAAGAGATAGAAATATCTCACCGAAAATAATAAAGTAGAATATAACTTTAAAACTATATGAATATAAGCTTCCATTTGTTGGACGCTTTCAGTATTGAGAACAGAATTGAAGTTACTGAAATTAAACTCCCACTTTGTTTAACACTCAGCAATGTTACTTTTGTTCTTCAGAAGGCACTTCACTATGATTGTAGATAAACAAATGTGTCTACTAATGCATGCTAATTTCTTGATCACCGTGATAGAACTACACTGTTAATCAACAGGTTTTTAAACTTGGTTGAACACTTTCTGCAGTTAATTAGAACCAGATCGGTGGTGTCTAAGAAAGTGAATACTTCTCTAGCACGTTCCTGTCTTATTGCAGAGGCAATCCTATTCTTCGGGTGAGTGTTTATTCTCCAACTCCCGTCGTTGTTTCATAACAACTTTGAACAGTATATTTTACTTCTCGGTGGATCTTTCGATCCTTTTCTAAAAATTATTTATTTCCTTGAAGCACTATATCTTGGCCATCTCAGATAAAAAGTATGAGACGGGTTCCATGATACAGGGCACGGATAATGTAACATATAATAGCTGGATTAATGCAATACAGTATATTATCTCACCCGCGTGAAATTATGTAACAAAGTTGCTCTTACTCCGCGTGTGGTATTCACCAAAAAAAATATGCATTTTCACAACCATTATATAATTTTATGACTATACTCGATAAGGATCATTTCTGTAGTATAATCAACACGCTATAACTCATATGAGTTGGCACCAAAAAATCCTTTGATGAAGAATTAAGCACAACGTTTTCGCGAAGCTTTTGATGAAGCGTTTATTACGTTAAGTGCATTCTGAAGGGGATACCAAAAATAATTATTTGACGAAAATCTCAAGAAGCTTGAAGTCATATTAAAAGTACAGAGCTACTTTTACATTTGCTGAGAAAGGTTGTAAATCAAGTTGGAAGTATCTAGACAAAGGAGTCAGAAAACCTTAAGAACAACAGCATAAATGAAGATTACACATCTCTACTGAGCTCTACACCAGCCCGTTTTGCTTTTAAGGTTTACAGTGAAACTAGAAGTGTTGATGGGGATGTGTTGACGGCAAAAACCTAAACAGCGACAACGAGGAAATGATTTTATCAAGTTCAATCTCTACTACCTACAAAACAAACTGACATGGCTAGAAAGGACACCACATTGACAGTGATTCGTGTAATCCAAGCTAAGTACCGATACTATGTGAAACTTGCATCTTAGTAAGGAGCTACGCCACTACTAGGCAAATGGTACTAACTCTGCGAACAATAGTCTTGGTAAAGCTACATGCAAGGAGGACCAGTTCTAAGAAATCAACCTCTTGATACTTTTTCTGTAAGAAACATGACAAAAAAACTCTAACTCAAGGTTCAGCAGTGTTGTTAATCCAAAATTCTCATTAACCCGTCTAACTCGACTGAGTTTTCTATCCATGCCCGCTTCAAGCTCGAGCTAATTCAACAGTTTCGCTCTATTTCTAACGGAGTATGGCCCGTAGTATTGGGTAAAAGGTAAGAAACTATTAGGTTAAACCCATGTAACTCAATTTGGCACAAGAAATTGCAAAAGCAACTTTGCAGAATCATGTGCCAGAAACAAAACTGTACTAGGATAGAGCACACTAAAAGTACAAGAAGCAATGAATGTTGATGTCTAGCTTAAAGTTTTTCGTACTTCTCTTGACCAAAACTTGAAACTAGGCTGAAGAAGAATTGCAAGTTCTATCAGATGTAGCAAAAATACAAAACAGACTCCCGACACTAATTACTTAAGTTTCGGTAGTTTCCTCATAGAAGTAGCTCGTCCAGTCAAGAATATTGAAAATAATGTAAATTATTCCTGTCTTTTAAGCTGTATATTTCAACGCTCACGATATCTCTTCTGAAAAGCGAAAGAAAGCTATAATAAAACACAGCACCTACAGAATAGAGTTTCAAGTCTTACTTCGTACTTAATCCAATAAAATCTAGAATTAAAGTCACGGTTCGTTCGACTATGAGAAAAACAGGAACAGGATGTTGGAAGATATACCTAAATTAGAACATTCGGCTACTTTATTCATCAAAATTAAACCTGAAGAATTATTATGCTGCCGCTGATGAATAATCTGCGCCTAGAATTTACTCAGGTGTAATTTATGATGTAAAAGAAAAGCAATGCTACGTGGTAATATTAGTGAACCCTTGTAAAAGTTAAAGTGGTGGTTCTATGCTATTTCCATCTGCGAATTTTCACAGCAGAATTATGAACTATGGTTGGGTACAGGGATTCTGCTCTTGAGTTTAATAAGGAGTGCTAATAGTATTACAAGGACACCAGGAGTAAAGAAGAAACTGATTTAGGTGAAGTACAAACTTAAATTTCTATTTAGCAATGTTTTACTAAACTGTAGAAGTACTGATTCTAAAGATATATATTTTTCATAACCGCTTGGTCAACTTTCTATGTTCCTCTAGGTAAGTTTCATGAGAGCATTCGAAACATACTAAGCATCATCAACTTAGGCAGAGGTCAGCAACAAGCTGTAGAGTATATGGACGTGTAGTACTGTCATAACATCTGTTTTCTTTCTTTCAAGATAGAGTGATAGCGTAGCGCTTACTTAAATTTAAGGCAATACAATAGAAGAATTGTAAACCCACATCGTTTTGCTCTACTCAGCCTCAGAAATTCCAGTTGTTACAAATTTGGTTCGCAAAGTGCAGATGAGAGGCAATAACTTATGTCCACAAACCAATCTTAATTTTTGTTTTCTGACTTCTACTCTGCATTTGTGAACTCTGTTGAAATACCTAAGTTGTCTGGTAACTTGAATACTAGCCCTGTTTTTAGGCAAAGAAGTTATACTTCTGATCCTGAGAGCTGGAAGTCTGTGCTTAATTGCAGAAAAGTCGCTTCTGTACGCCTGTTCACATGTGTAAATAAAACTAGTCTGGTTGACACTCGCTACCAAATACAATCAATATATGGTAACTTTTTACTATTCCCGTATCTTTCCACTTGTTCAGGCAATTCGTTTTCCACACATTGTAAGCTAGTTCTTAAGACTTGTGTTTTGACTCTACCACCTTTTGGGAAGCGTTGGTTTTTAGTTGGAATTTTATTCTACTACTACCATTCAATATAATACTAGGATTATCTCCAAGCAAACTAAAGGAATTGATGTACCATTGCGACTACATTATATCTAAAGTAACCTTTAACTTCGTTAATTATAGTGCTAATGTACGCGTAACTAGTTAGTATTCTTGTGGATAGTTTTGGAATACTGAGACCACTTTGTGTTTTTTAGTTCAACTATGGTACACTCAAATTTAGCAGGAAGAACTAACTATACTGTGAAATTTTTGGCTATTGTCAGAAAGAAAAAATATTGTTTCTACACCCTTCCACTCAGATTAACCATTGCTCCTAAGAGAAAATTACGCTTATTATTTTCGTACAACATAAGAACATGTTAAAATGTTTGAAATGAACTCATAATTTAGCGCTGCTGAAACTTCTAACTGATTACTTCCATGCAATCACAATCCGATTAAATGGATTATTTTATAATTCAAAGACTTAGATTAAGTTTTCCTGCATTTTCCAATTCATGTTACATTCGTTGAGGTGTGAAGAGACTCCTGCAGATGAATAACAAGATAATCCAAGCTCTGTATGATTTCTATATTCATTGCAGTCTCTCAGCTGGACTAAGATGTAGTTCTACCCCGCGCATTCTATTATGTCGATGTCTCATCACCGGAGTTCATGAAAACAACTATTGCAGAGTTGACTGTAGATCTGTTTAAATCTTACAACTCAAGCAAGCATTTAGTCTATCATTGAAGTTAAAGATCATGATTTAGTTGTTGAGGGTCAAGACAATACCGGTGTAAGGCACCGAATACTAGAGTATGTGAATATTCAATAGTTGAAACATGATTTTATGGTTCTTGGTTATATTTTGGGTATAACAGTCATATAAATTTGATGTAGCGAAAAAGTACTTTTACTTTCTGAACACTTTTGGATACTCCTTAGTATATAGTACAACACAGTATAAAATAAATAAGGTCAAACAGGTACACACAAACTGAAGTACAGTTTAATTATAGATAGAATACGTTCTCTTAAGGGAGGTGTGCCCTTGTCTAAGGGTAGCAAGCTTCGTGCAGTTAGGAATTCCTTGTTGTACGTAGAAGAGGAGAGATATCAAGGATAAATCAGAGTAATCGCAGTGATTGACATAAATAAGAAGTGATAGGATTTACTATATCAAAATATAATAATCTTTTCAAATTTATCATTGAGTGTGATTATCTTCTTCAATATTGTCTTTTTCGAGATATATGAGATTAAATCAGTATTTACATTTTATATATATATCCGCGTGTGATATTTAAATTCTAATTCTAATTGACTATATCCTCTTAATATTACTACCTTCTTGGCCTACTGGCTTTGATCAAGTGTAGTATCTATTTTGTTTTCTGTGATAAGAAAACTGTGCATTAATGTGCACATTATATATCACAACAATCTTTAGAAAGGGGTTTGATTAGAACTTAGCTTGCTAATTCTATCAAACAAAGTGTTTAGAGCCTTACACTTTTGCTCAGTGACGCTACCCAGGCTTAACAGCCACCCGAAAGAAGCGAAAGGATGTTGTGTTGTTAATTCTGTATGCAAACTAAATGGAACTGAGTTTACAGGAAACTGGCAGAAACCAAAGTTTTACAGGTTGTTGCTTCATATTCTGGGAAAGTTGTACAAGTCTATACAGTAATTTTTGCCTAACCATGTTGAAGGTTTGTTGCAGATTAAATGATTGTTTGTTAAGAGAGATATGTGCGGAGAAAGAGGAGGGAAGACATCTTAACTTGAATCTTCCATCCTTCTTTTTAATTACTTGTACTCCATTTAGATTAAGTAAAAAGCAAGCTTGATCTAGTGATGCAGGAATCTCTCCACGTGTCTAACAAACAGTTCTCATGTTGTATATAGGGTTGAAGACATAAAAGTAGAACCTCTAGGGAAAGAGATGTCAGTGCAATAGTGTTTTTGGATGAAGTTAAACTTACGCGGCTAACAAGGTCAAATTTTATCCCTGGAGGTGCAGTTATTATTCTTGGTGCTCTTATTGAACCAACGCCGATGGATTCGGGTGCTACGCCTATCTGGTAGTATCTCAAGGATAATATTCCACACAGAAAATTGTATCAACTTATCCCTCCTTCGAAAACTATAACTTGCTTATGTGTGGACCTTATTGTTCAAGTATAGTTATTAGAAAATCTTGATAAAACTTCCTCGTGGAAGGTCTGAGAATATAATACGTTAGGCTATTGAAGACAACTTGTATGAAAGAAGTATGTGGGCTTTTTTCTGGATGAGCAGAAAAAAAACCCTATGTTCACTCGTGTTGGTAATACTTGTTAATCAGGAGAACAATTCATTTAGGATGTTTTTCGGTTTCTTTCGTCTCTGTGGATAAAAAAGTGGTTAATTTTCTAAATACATCAAGATGAAAAGGTACTATGGGCCAATTACAGAGTTTAATTTAGAATTTGGTCAATCTAATCTTCAGAACCATTAACAGCAAAAAAAGAGAAGTTTCCAACAAATGTTTTTCCTAAGAAACAGGGTGTATAGTGTAGCTCTGTGTTCTATATTACTCAACTAAATTACAAACTTCAGAGTAGAAAGCTAGTTGTATAGTCCGCCTAGAAAGGATTTCATTAATCTATTTAAGTGCTCTTGGATTTAAAGTGTTTGATAGGAAGAAAAAATTATTAGCATTCTATTCAATATGTAAGGCTGGTATGGACATGTTATAAAATTGATTTCACACACACACACATGATTAAGAGACTAAAGGAAAGAAATTATAGTTTAGAGACACAAAAACACCGTACAATTTAAAATTATAGCAAACTAAGTATCAACGTTACCTTGTTCGTAACCTTAATTTTACCTTTGCTTAAAATAGACCCCTAATCTGCTTTACCAGTGGTTCAATACTCAAAGTAAGGAGTTGATAGGAAAAATGGGTTAGGCGCCCGTCTCAAGATAGCCTGGCCAACACCATTTTGTTTAACCCACCCCTCTATCATTTCAAAAAAATGGGGAGGGGAAGCAGAAAGACCATATTTTGATTTATCAAATGTGATACCTTTATGAATGAGCTTGGTAAGATGAAGTCATGACCAGATGTGGACATGCTTTAGATTTTCTTCAAGATTTCTTATAGTCTACAAGTCTTAGTTTGATAATATCCGAGAAAAGCTTAAATTCTAGTGAAACGTCAAGGATCCTTAATTCCTACTGCGATCTACTTCAGATTATTATTATTATGAATTATATTAAGGTTGAGCCATTTATTGTATATGTAGTTAACACAGTACCTTGAGAGTAAGTTTAGTTTTTATAATTTAGTTCTAATATAATTAATAAGTGAAAGAAGGCAAAGACAGAACTTACGTCAATAAGTCTTAAAAAGGTAAGAAACAAAACATAATAGTTGTAATTGGGTACTGGTTTACCTTCTTTTTCTTCTTTTCACCTTTAATGAGTCTTTCTATTGAGTTAGAAACCTGCTAATGTCACCATTATTTTGGGGGTTAAAAGAATATTAAGAAACGATGCAAAATTTATTTCTTGCATCCTTAGTACTGGACCCAACTGAATTATTTCTACCAGGAGGTTATGCCGATACAATCATTACCTCCAACATAATATAATCTAGCTCTTAACTAATGCAGCAAATTTTTAATAAAATATAAAGATTCTTGGTAGTTTTGCTAAATTTGCCGCCATTTTTATTTCCTGCTTAAGAAAGTACTTGTCCACCTTTGGCATTGCGAACTAGTGCCAAGCTCAGATTTACTGCCATTTAATCACATTTGGCATATAGGTACTAAGTATTCAGTTTTATCAAACATTTTGCAATCTTTTCGTTATTTTAGCAAGGATCCAATATTAAAAATATGAAATAAATGGAATACTTAATAGTTATCATGGATGTGAACCACCTAACATTTTTTGAAGAATAATGTTTTGGTTTTCTTGTTAGGTGCTGTGTATATTTACATTTGACAAGAAAACAGCTTCGAAATGAATAGGGCAAACTCAAAACCATCGTGCCGCCTTAAGGCCAATAGAATCAAACTATGAAAAGGCTGATTTATGAACTTAGTCCAATAAACCACAATTGTTACTTCAATGCTAACTGCTCAAGATAGTCACATTGGAAAAGGGCACAGTCCCAATACACAGTGAGAAATCCGTCTGAAAGAACTACCCTTCTCAGCAACACTTATTTAAATATATCTATCAATACAAAAACAGCTTATAATTATGATTCTCTAATAACAATTAATACTTATGCTAAATATCAAATTTTAACTGTTTAGCTCTCCAAGAAATATCAACAACTCTCTTGGATTTATACTAAATTATTTTTGCATTAGAATTGTAATGTTAATTCTCTCATGATTTATTTTATAACATGATATGTACTCTCAAATAGATGTTGCAAACTAAAAATATGCTTCTTATTCTTTTCAACAAAGGGTAGATAAGAAATCAACAATTTATCTTTGAATATCACATAAAAAATGTAAACTGAACCAAAATGTTTTGGAGGCAATAAGCAACCTTTACCAGTGTCGCGAATTTGTTGGTTTATTTTTCTTTTTAAATACTATTAAGTAGTTAAGAAGTGAGCTGCATATGTTCTGCATTCTATAATGTAGTGTTCAACTCTTTCTCGTTTTATTTTGTTTTCAACATTAACCCAACTTCTCTATCTCCGGGCTCAATACCACTTGTTTATGAAACGCAACATGTTTGGTCAAATATACATCACAATATTCAAGTATTAACCCATCTCCAATATATCCCTCCAGTAGCAGTACTACGTATTCCTCAAGATATGCAGCGATATTATCTCTTGAAGATCTAATAAGATGGGAAAAAGATACCATACTGCTGTTTTTAACTTCCAGATGTCCGTCTCATCGAACTATGTGTGATGCATCAGAAATATCATAAATATTCTTTTTTCAAACTAACACTGGCATAGAAAGCAAACTTATTAATTAAATAAGTTTTTATATTTACCATTGTATTATAGTTTATTTTCGATCATCGTACCCTATTCAGCTCGATTTGTAAATTTCATCGACATATCCATATTTAAGGTATCGGACTGCTTCGTAACAATTTTTTTGCTGAAATCAACAATAGCTTTTCATTGTTAAGGGAAATAATTTATGTCCTATTGCTAAGATCTATTGCCGATTGGTTAACTCCTTTGATTCATAAGAAAATAAAGAGTTTATTTCTGCTACGCTAACGCTAATTTTTTTCGGTGTAAGATGAGTTATTATATATTTATCCTTTGTTCTAGTAGTATTTTTCAACTGGAATAAAATCAGTTTCTTTGTACATGAACCAGGTGGGTAAAATAGCAGGCAAAAGATGAAAAATAACTTAAAGTTACCCAAGGATATATCAATTGAAAAGAAAGCACACTGGAACCATAGTTGTCTGGAAATGATACATACTTCTTGGTAGTTGCATAAGACCAAGAACTCTGAAAAATTTATTATCCTGATGTAATTCAAGCCGACTTTTGTTTTCATTTATTAACACAATTCCGGGTACAATACTGGGCCGCACGATATATGTGAAGTATGATAATCTTTATAGGCAGACTATAAATAACTTCACTCAATATTACTTCGTATCAGCAGTCGGCAGTTATTTAACATAATCCTCGAGAAAGAAATCTGATTAAAACTATAGTTAAGTTCAATAGCAGTAATTACGTTTGTATAACGATACAAGAATGATGAGTTCAAAATAGAGATCTAATAACCAACTAAAATTCACATTCATAACTAAAACCTACGTATACCTTGGCCATAGGTACCTTTTAGAGATTGCAAATACATTTTTAGGTCATGTTTACCTAGTTCAATCAAGTTCTCAACCTTCACTGCAAATGTGTATTTCTTAATTTGCTCAGCAACAAATATCTATTTCTAGCCTTTACATGCACTGAAATATTGGTCCATATTCTACCGAAGTTTTGTAAAACAAATTTATTGAGATACTTGAGTAAATGACAATATGGATATAAAACCAGGGCTATATTCTGCCCAGTTTTAGCATGGGTAACTACTTCATATTATATAGCTGGCCAAGGCTTAGAACACATAGTGATGTAGATGCATTAACTGAAAATAGATCCCATTATAAAACCTGTTAAGGTTCAAACTCATCGATGATTTAGTAAGAATCTGGGGATAACTCATTGTTATCACCTTTTGTTGTCTCTTTAATCATTCTTAGATGATAAGAAGCTACTGTTCGTGTGCATTAGCTGCTAAATACTGTAAATTAGAAGTAAGATTTATCTTCCTGAGCTTCGAACTGTTGTCTAGAAATAAATCACACTTAGCCTAAATATTGATACTCCAGCACAAGTTCCTAGGATTTTTTGTAGTTAAATTCTTAAATATCTGCAACAGGCCAGGCTCTTTTCCTCATAAAATATTTAATTACTTCTTTCCAAGTTGAATTCTACTGCTTCAAAGCTACAGGTAAGGAATTGAACAAAGCCTCTGGTAACTACGTCGCCTGATTAGCCATACCATTTCTGTTAATAGGTACAGAGTTCTTACACCTAACCCTAAATGATGGCCTTATTGAGCTGCTCATCGGTTACTTAGCCGTATCTTCGTGCACAATACACCATTTAATCAAAATAGATACTTTGCTCAAGATTTTTGAAAAATCCTCAAGTTATTGAATAATTCTTCTTTGTTATTCAGAATAAAATACTGTTTGGCTTCACCTTTTGATTATTAACGAACTATTTTGCTACTTTTGTATCCCACGTGCAAATTTAGTTAGTTTTTTGAAGAGATATCTGTCAATTTCTAATTTTTAATGGATCCTCATCAATGAATTGTTTACTCTTACAATTACATTTCAAAAGAGTTTTTAATTTCCTAAACGCAATGATACAGATACAATACCATTATTCAGACAACAATTGAATCCTGCAACCTGCGACCTGTCACTTTAATGAGAGAAATATTCCTAAATCTATGATTATACAAT
>JAALGZ010000083.1:0-82050 GCA_015227615.1 Labyrinthula sp. Ha
AAGATTACCCCGATAAGATGTGATATAATTGAAGGGGCTCAAGTTGGCGTTCAGAAACAACTACCCCTAGGCCAAGAGCAAGAGGATTTCTTACACGCTCGGATCAATCATATGGTTAAAGCTGGTATTATTCAAGTGAATAAAAATCCCACAACAGCAATGAGTGTGCTGGTTGTGCCCAAGAAGGGACCTAAACGTTTTAGGTTGGTGGTCGATTTTCGACCTTTAAACAGAGTTACGAAGAAAGTTTCAAATACACTACCAAAAATTGAGCTGCAATTGGATCGCGTGAAAGGAAATGCGCATTTTTGTGGATTTGACTTACTTTCTGGCTTTGATTATTTAGCTTGCAAAGAGCAAGCTGGTGAGTTTTTCACGTTTACAACCCCATGGGGGGTATCATATTCTTTCCTAGGGGCACCACAGGGGTGGTGCAATACCCCTAGTTTATTTTCTATGCGCCAAATTGAGGAAGTTTTAATGCCTTCAGGCCTCTGGCCTAGGAAGGCCATGCAATGGATCGACGACAGTATTATCATGGGGGGTACGATGGAAGAACTCTATGATAATACGTCTAGGTTTTTAACACAAATTCAGAAGAAGGAATTGCGTTTAAATGTGGAGAAATGTGAGTTGGTAGCAGATAAGTTGACGTTTTGCGGTCGTGAAGTGAATAAGGATGGTTGGAGCTTTGACAACAGTTATGCTAAAGGGTTGTTGGAGAGAGTAAAACCTATTTATTTACACGAACTTGCTCAACTTATTTATACCGCGAACTTCATTTCAGCGACTATTCCGGGGTTCTCAAAAATAAGAAAACTGTTACTTGGGAGTCACAAAATTACAGGTAAAATGAAGAATTTGGAGAGAAGAAGAGTACCCATTGAATGGACTGAAGAAATGGAAAGGACTTACGAAGAAATGATGCAAGCGTTGAAAGACTCTATGAGTTATTCGCTTGGTTTTTACGATCCAAAAGAAGACGTGTATTTATTCACAGATGCAAGTGAAAGATTTTACAGTTTATATATTTCGCAAACTTCTGAGAAGGTTGATAGATTGAATCCATTCCTAAGCAATTTCAGAGTAATTGCTATGAGCTCTGGAAGTTTTGTAGGATCAGCATTGAATTGGCACATTTCGTGCAAAGAATTATTTCCTGTTTTAATGGCAGTCAAGAAGTTTCCGTACTATTTAAAGTACAATGCTAAAGAGAAAGTGTTATTTACTGACCATAAGAATTTGGTTCAGATATTAAATCCAAGAGAAGCGAAGTTAAAGTCCCATACTTCTAGATTAAATCGTTGGGCAATGGAGTTTATGGAATTAAACCTGGTAGCTTGTCATTTAGACGGCTACCAGAATATTCCAGCTGATTGTTTATCGAGGTGGTTGAACCCTAAATACCATAAAACTGAAGCTGATTTAGAAGTTATTTGTAAAGCTATTTCTAGAGCTAACAGTCGCGATACAGAGTTAGATTTTTGGAGAGCGGTTGATATGCTTCATGTCTCACCTAGACATCCAGCAAGTTTGAACCTAGCGGATGTCGGCTGGGAGGTGATTGACGAAGTTTTATTATTTAACTTACAGAAAAGGGATTTAGGAGAAAGCCTTGAAGAATTGAAGAAAGAAAAGGAAAAAATATTTGTCACAAAGTCTATGATCCCTGTGCTTATTTTACATGCACATATGTGGTTTAACCATGGATCGAAAGCAAACGAAGTTAAACTGCTGAAGGATAGTTATTATTTTGAAGCAGGGATATGGGCTCTAGTTGTTGAAGCTCATAAGGTCTTCAGACGACAATGCATGCATTGTCAGAAGCCTAGTTTAGTTGTTCGCCGAACATTTAATATCACCGAATGGGGCAGTCGTTCTGGTGAGGTTTTATTAGCGGACTTTTTATACATCAACTCAACTGGTTGGATCTTAACACTGGTAGATAGTTTGACTAGGACAACGATATTGAGGTACTGTAAAAAAGCTACAGCCGATAACTTGGTCTCCATCCTTTGGGATTGGAATAGTCATTTTCAACTAAGAGATGATTTTATTTTAGTGACCGATAAAGGATCACATTTTACCTCCAACGTTGTGGAGAAGTTTTTGAGAGAAAGTGGATGTAGCCACAAGTTTACTGCTACATACGTTTCATATACTGCTGGAGCTGTAGAAGTTCAAAATCGGCAGATTTTAAGACATTTGAGAAGCATAGTAAGCGAGTTCGGTTTAGGCAATAATGGATGGCCGGATGTACTTCCAATGGTCCAGGCCTTCATTAACCAAACTCCGCTTACTTGTAGAGGTTTACGAATGTCTCCATTGGAGTTAATGATTGGAGTAGAAGGAAAGAATAATAAGTTAGGTAGCGTTTACAAAAACATGGAGAAGAAGGATTTTCAGAGATTAAAGGAAGCAGCTATTAAGTTGAGAGAAGAGCTTCATAAACTTCAGGAAAAGGCTAGTAGTTGTGGTTTAGAATATCGCATGAAAGCTAACCTCAGAAGAAATGCTAAGTTGACATCCATATTCTTTCGGCCTGGTGAGTTTGTTTGGATGTCGGAGAAGGAAGTAAATTCTGGAAATAAAGACAAAGTGAAGCCAAGATGGTGTGGTCCCTACCAGATTAGAGAGATGATTAGCGAGCACCTTTACAAGTTGGAAGATTTAAATGGTAATGTCAAGGTTAGACATTCCACTTTGTTAATACCGTTTGCGCCAGTTGGGTTTTTACCTAACCCGGCAACTAAGTTAGTTTACCGAATGAACCGTGGTGATTTAGAGGTTGAGAAGTTTGTAAGATTAATCAAGGATGTTGAAGGAAACCTAAGTTTTGAGGTCAAGTGGCGTGGATTTCCTACAAGTGACAACACGTTTGAACCAGTGACCATTATGTTCGAGGATCTTCCTTCACTTGTTAACCAGTTTATTCGTGACAATCCAGGTGTGTTATCGAAAGAGTTGTATCAATATTTGAAAGTAATGTATCCAGATGCTTTCGAAGAAGAAGTAAGTGGTAGTTTGAACTCTCTCTATGCTATGAGTGAGAAAGAGGAATCGTCTTATGTTAAGAAATTGATTTATGGGAAGGTTGTTATAAATGAGTTGGGCAGTGGAACTATCTTAACTGGTCCACCTATGAAGTTGAAGCGTTGAGATTTGGTGTTTTGAATCATGGTTTTGGAGATTTTATTGCTCTGAAAAAATATGTACCTGGAAAGAATAAGCAACAAGTTTACACGAAGTTACAGAAACTTGTTGGAAGGCAAAGCCTGAAAGTTTACCATGGGCTTTATTTAGATGTTGATGTTTTACGAGTTGATAACTTGCGGATGACAGGAGAAGAATATTGTGTAAGAAGAATACCTAGAGATTCAAAGCAAGTTAGGATGTTTGAGGTTTTGATTAAATGGAAATATGCAACTCAACATATTAAAAACTTCAAGAAAGCTAAGGAAAAGGAATTGAAAGTGTTTAATTTAACAAATACGGAGGGAGTTAAGATGATGTTAGAATATGTTAAACAAGAAGATAGTAGTTTGGATGATTGTTTTCCGAAGTTTGTAGGAGGAAAAGAGAGTTTTCTATTATTTCTGAAACAACTTTGGAGTGATCTAAGAAAGAGAGAAAAAGATATTGAAGGAAAGTTAGAAGAAGTAAAAGAAAGTTTGTGTGAGAATTATATTTTTCCAATGAGAAATGCAGAATATGAAGTAAGAAAGTGCGATACACCAAACTTAGTTAAAGTGGATTTTAAGGAATTGAACTGTGTGGCCTATATTTGGAACACAGAAGGTGTTGGGAGGTTTTACAAAGGTGATGTTAGATGTTTTTTAACTGAAACGCAGAAGAAGTTTGATGTTTTGATTGTAGATCCACCATGGAGAGTGTTCTCCGGGGATCCTGTTAGAGGACCAGCTGTGTCTTACTCTACTTTATCTGATGATGAGATCTTGAAGTTGAATTTGAAAGCAGTGATGCATAACACCCTCTGTTGCGTTTGGGTTATTAAAGGAAAGGAAAATATTGTTCAAGAATTATTTCATCGAAACGGAATTCGCATGATGGGACGTTTTATTTGGATAAAAACAAATGGACACAATAAAATATTATCCACACTTGGTAACCTTACAATGCGTTGCACGGAGGAGTGCATTTTAGGGGTCAAAGGTGAGCTACCGAAGGTTTTAGTTACAAGATCATTGGGCAAAGAAATATTATATGGTAAAAGAACTGGTAACGCCCAAAAACCAGTGGAATTATATGAGTTGTTAGAGAACAGTTGTCAGAAGGAAACTCGTTTTTTGGAACTATTTGGACGGAAAAATAATTTGAGGAAGAATTGGTTCACTGTTGGAAATGAGTTATAACCACCTGATGCTGAAAGGGGCAGTGTTGTGGTTTTATGTGAAATATCTTATGGTTTAATGTAGTTGCGATATATGTTTTGTTTCAGCTGTGTCTCAGGTGGTTGATTCCAAAAATGCTTGTCTTTGATGTTCCTGATGTTACTAAGAAATAAAGATGTGAAAGAAACTTTGGTAAATGTTGATATACAAGTGAAATTTTGGTATAATATGAATTTATGAGATGATACGAAGATATTGTGAAGTTTTTGGTTTATTCTGAAGTGTTTTCGAAGAGTTACAGTTGATTTGGTCAAATCGAGAACCTAATTTACAGTCTTTTCTCTTTCGTATTATGTGATAAAATTCGCCCGTGATGAGATGAAAGGGTGGTTTGTTCATCGATGTTTTTCTCCTGTGAATTTACATTTGGTGACATTTGTTGATATAAATTAAAAACGAGATATCGTTAGTTACGATTGAGGGATGACATGGTCATTTGGGAATTTTGGTATAGGTATTCTGCATAATATGGTGTTGGAACTGAGTTGAAATATACAATATTCAGGAAAGTTGAAAGTAGTATTTGACATATATTTTCCGTTTTTTACTAACTGTTAAGCGATATAAAAAAAGAGAAAAAGAGTTTTTTAGTGAATTATAAAAGGAAGTTTATTGAGTTTATATCTAACGCGAAACCCTATTTTATTGGATCTGAGGTCTTTTACAAGGTCCAAGTTGTGTTTGTGATTGGTTTTTTCTTCCGCGGACGTCTTAAGAGTAATTTACAGGAAGACGATAAACGCAATAGGTATCATCTGGTTTTTCATCTGCGTCTTTATCTTTGTTAACCGAAAAGGCAAGTGTGATAAAACATAAAGCAGCATTTAAAACAACAAGTATAATAAGTATGTACTCTCTTGTTGAGGAACGTTCAATTCCCCATGCATATATTTTCTCTGGAATTCCATATACAATTATTTCCTCTTTTTCCATTCTTTTTATTTCTCGTTGAAATTACATTATCAACTGACTAAAACTGACAACAGGTGTCCTACGCTCTACGCCTTTTTTTCTGAGTATACCTACGTAACTCTACAGTTTATATATATATTCCCAACTTTTCTTAGATAGTATTATGTACTTTTCTTTATGAAATAGTGTAAACAACAACCTATTTCCATTCCTATTACTCAGTATTGTGAATAAATTACTATTCATTTTTTTCGGGCAGATGAAATATTTTATCCGTTGCAGAGATGTGAAATAAATTAGGGCGTCGAAATTAAAGAATTGTTGGGTGTGAAGAAATAGTGCCAATGATATACATTAATTTATTTACCAAAAGATTTTAAAATTCAATCGTTTCTTTAAGGTTTCAGCTATGGATAACATTGTTAGGAATAAATGAAAGCGGTGAAATATGCCATAAATGGTTGCTCCAAAGGAGAGGGGGGTTTCAATTGAAAAAAGATTAATTAGCTTTTCTCTGCAATTTTTTGCATCAACCCCAACTTCTTCGAAAAAAAGCAGAATTTATAATGAAAAAAATTCATTCTGAGGTATGGACACGTTCAGTGTGACAAGAAAAAAATCATTAGTGTCACTACTATCAAGAAAAATGCCTTGTGTGATGTTCATGGGTGTGAAACAGAGGCTGCAAGTCCTTTAGTATTAGTAAAGAATTTTATAAGCCGCTTTCGTTCCATAATTTGCAGCAAATTCTAACATAGTTATTCGTTACATTGGTTTTTTACAGCCCCAGTAGTTGATTTACTAGAACAAATGGTAACTGTGAGCTAATTTACTTTTAGTTTACTACAATTATTCTCTCCAAAAGAACTAGTAACAAATTATCTTTTGGGTTATAGCTAATAATACATTCTGCCAGCCATAATCTTAACTACGAATAAATATTTGGTTATATTAATTTATAATACTAAATAGAGATTGCTTTAAAAGGTAATATTTGAAAAACTAGCAGAGATTGCGGTCAAGTACGCTCACTACATAGAATATAACATCATCCTTATAGATTCAGTATTCTTTACAACAAAATACAGACTATAGAACTTATACTGCCTGAATGAGGCTTTCGCTACTTATTAAAAGTCATCAGAGCAACTATTAGTACATCGCACGTATCAATATGAGTATAGAATTGTATTCCTCCAAACATTTCTTGTTAATTAATCTTAGCAATTGTCCTTAATTGCATGTTACATCTCTACGGCTTAAGCCTATTAATAATTTAGTTCTTAAAATAATCGCTTGGTTGATAGTTAATGTCATTAGCAGGAGCGCAGACTAAATGCTCTAGTCCTTGATTAAATAAATGCAGCACTTAGATCTCTTAGTTTTTTCATCTAATTAAACCTTATGTGCTCATGTGAATTTATTATTGAGTTACTTTATTACCCTCAAAAGAACCCTATTAATATTCTTGAGAGAAGAGCATTTTCATATTGCTTTACCAGAATACTCAATCTAAATATTGAAGCTGCTGAGAAAACAGAGTTTATACATTCTAAGGCATTGTATTCTCAGAAGAAGTTTATTTGAAAATAATATAATTTTCTAGAGCTGTTATTAGAAACATAAATATTAAAAACCTATGTTACTGTAATGAAGTATCTACATTGAATACATAACAAGAATAATGTAAAAACTAATTATATGTATGTAAATGCAACAAGTTTATGGCGCTCATTATAAAGATAGAACAAAGTTATAAAATATCTAATTAAGAAGTACTAGCTGCTCATATTGGTATAGAGTTGGTTGATCATACAGGACTAGTAACTAACCTAGAATGTAGTTGATTGATGAAGTTTAACACGTGCTATAGAATATATATTTATGCGCCCAACTATTTTGTACCATGTCCTGTAATTGTTGAAAAACTTCGGCAGCCATTATGAGACCACAAGTAAGAAGCTTATGGAAATAGATAATAAGATATCAGACACTTGACTAAATTATAGTTATTCAATGCAATATTATTTTTTAAGGTCAAAAGAAACTATGACAGCGAGAAAAACAGTGATGAAGTAGCACTAAAACCTAAGTTTTGAGATAATTAGCTTATAATTGCGTGAAGTTTTCAAATCTTGCAGCCTGGATAACTTCAGAAAACTCTTAGTTATATTATTTCGTTGTCATTTCTTTTTAAAGGCAGCTCATTACCCTCATTAAGCTCATGATTAAGTAATTCTAATTCTTGAGAATTAAATATTTTACTTAGATGCCAATTGTTTTCTACATCAAGAAAATCTTGTTGCCAGAAAACTACCCACTTGTAAGAAAAACCAGTACAGATCCTGCTAATTTATTCTGTCAACAATATTTATAAATAGTAGCTGCAGATTAGTATAAAAATAAAACATGCATATATTCAATATATTCTGTGCGAATCGAAAATAAATTAAATATATTTTATTTATATTTTCTTAATCTATTTGTTCTTATGCAAAAGTATGTATTTTTGTATTCTTAAACTTTAGGTGGTTTTGCCTCCCTTGGGTAAATAAAACCGGACAACTAACTGTATCTATATAAACGCTCCTTAGAGCAAAACTATGAAAAACCTCTAAGACGTTTTCCCATTATCTAACTATTTATTTCATAGGAAGAATACTATTTATGTCGAAAATACTGTGTGGGATAAAATATCTTCCTCATCCTCCCAAATGACTTCTCTTTCTGTAAAATTACCTGAATCCTCATATTCTGGCTCGATTAGATCAACACGGGCAACCCTACGCATATGGCTAAGTACAAGGAGGTCAAATATATCTTTATAGTTATCCCAATCATAAACATCAAAATAAATTAATCCTACATAACTACCATAAAACAAGCTTCCTTCTCCTTGAGCACTCAGAGACTATAACATAAAATAAAATATAATATACCCTATCAACAAACCCTCCTGGTCCATCAATTTTATCCATTATAACTCCTACTGTTAAATCAACCACGGGTTCATTTGGAGCAAAAATCTGTACATCCAATATTTCCCATTCATATGGAAGATCATAGACATAGAGTCCATTTCTATATACAGGGTGTTGATTTCCTGTTTGATCAAAGTAAGTAGATATATTTCCTGCAGCTGTGAGAAAACTTACTCATTGATCTACAGACATTTTTGTAGCAAAAACCAACGTAATGTAATCCTCATCAGAAAACTTTAGTTTATCACCTACCTTCATTTGTTTACAACGTTTTTTTAGAACTTCTTCTTCTGGTTCTTCATTTGTAAGGATATAGAGACTAACCAAGATACATGCTCCAATGAATACAATACAAAAGAATTGAGGAAAAGATAGATGTCCACTGTTTTTATATCTTTCAGGACTTTCGGTTCTTTCTTGTGTTTCTTGTCTTTTTGGTCTTGCAGGCTCTTCTGATACAACAATAGCATATGGAATATCTTCTTCTTCATTTGGAATACCCATTCTTTTAATATGAAATGAAAAGATTTGAATCCAATATTTAGTTTTTTTTTGTATTGTTATTTTATTTTGAACTGATTATTTTGAAGATTTGAAATAAATACAGTTTGTTCTTCGTTTATATTAGCTAATTTATCCGGGCTGTTCTTATTTTTCTACATACTGCAGTTTATATTAATATAATAGTTTTTTCTTTAATATTTTATGAACTTGGTTAGTTTATATACTTGATAATATATTTTAATAAAGTATTTCAGAGGAACAAAACATATATTATAAACTATAAGTTCAAATGTTGGGGATTAACCAAGCAAAAACACTTAAAAAAATATTCTACACCCAAGTAGCAAAAAGAAGAGAAAATATTTTACGTATTTATTGAGAGACTATACATTTATTAAGTTTGAAGTGTTTTTCTTACTATTTTTCCATCCTTCTTTTCAGTAATCATAACTTGAGTTAACTCGTCTTTAGATTCTACATCTCTATGTCCTGTTTTCAAAATATTTATAAACTTCCCTTTGTTTCCTATTTCAGGAGATTTATCAGCTACATAAAACATATAATCCTTAACACTTTCTTTAAAGAATTCATTAATAAGAGCCAAGTCTTCAATATCATAATAAATATCTCCTAGATATGGAGACGAAAACAGTGATCCAACCCCTGGATTTGTTGAAGCCTATAAATTACTCACACTTATAATGTACTGCGCTAATTAGGTAACTAGGCCCATCCCAGGAACCAATTCCTACTACTACAGTTAAATCTACAATCAGCTCTCCTGGTGCAAAAATTTCTACATCAGAAACATTACCAAAATCAAAGAGATCATGAGAAGTAAGTCCACTGCCAGTAAAAAAAAAATTATTTCCTATTTGGTTAAAATATTTAGAAACAGTTCCAGCTGATTTTAAAAAAGTGATGCATTGATCTACTGAAACTTGTGAAGCAAAAATAAGTGTTATATAGTCTCCTCTGGAAAACTGCATTCTTTCGCCAACCTGTAAATCTTCGCATCGTTCTTCAACAGTGCGTATATAGGTGGGTTGTGTAGTAGGTTCCAATTCATCTTCTTCATCTTCTTTTTCATGAAATGTAATATAAAGAAGAATTAATGTCAAAAAACTGACGGCAATGACTAGCAAAAGAAGATTTTTCATGTCGACTTTTGCTTCAGCTTTTGGCTTCTTCTCAGAAGAATTCTGTCTTGCAATTTTTTTGTAGGGAATCAGTTCTTGTATTTTCATATTTTTTAATTGATATTTTGTATTCAGAAACAATAATGATTTATTTCTCCAGGACTTGTCCGATTATGTGCAGTTTTGTTGCTTTGCTGTTTTGTAAATCGTTCCAAGTATGTACAAACGATGCAGTTGTGTGTGCAAGACACATTTTTTTGCGCGCACATTGAATTTATATATTTTAAGCTGAAGCTTTTAGGTTTTGAAAGCAAATAAAAAGACGTATTTCATATCTTATAGACCTCCTCAGTTTTGTATATCCTATTCATTGTGAACCAGAAGTTGACCATATGTATTAATAGTTTGTTATACAATATGCGAATGTTAACTATGATGCCTTTAGATATCCAGTAGTATAATTAATAGACACATATTATTATATACAGTTTGTAATGTTGCTCTTAGAGCGGTTTAAATTATGTAGAACTAAAATCAAAATATTTCTTGATCAATGATTGAGTCGTATTTGATTTGATAAGGAGATTTCTTAAAGAAAATATGTATTCTTAGTAAATAAGTTGTTCACTCTACAAAATTTGGCTCTATCTAGTTTAACAACTACTATAGTTTGGATGAGAGAAAATCTGGGGGTCATTGAATTAACAAGTATACTCAAAAAAAAAATATTATTTAATACAAAAGGGAAATGACTTAGATTTTTTTTTTGTGTTTCAGACATAGTCGTAAGTATTTAATCCTTATATTCTGCATTAGCAACACTTATCTCCCCACCCTTTGAAAAACAAGTTTGAACTTTTATATCTACTGCAGCCAGCTCTGTACGTATACTATGTGTACAAGGTATATAATATAGCTTCTCAGGACTTATTCGCGCTACGCCAAAAACTTTCTCCAGGACACTCTATTGAAACTTCCCTATGCAAATATTTAAATCCTTTATATCATAGTAAGTATATCATACGTAGACTGAAATAGAGAGCCTTCTCTCCAAGTGCTTCCAATCCAATGTCAAAATAATCAGAGATTTACTTCAAAAATTGTCAATGAGGATATATTCCAGAAACAACTTCCTATTTCTATAATCTTGTCGACGGACAGCTCACAAAGAATGAAAATTTTGACATGCGAAACAATTCCAAGATCAAACAGATCATGAAAACTAAACCCATTTCTAAAGATAAGAAATCAGTTTTTTTTGCTTATAATATTCAGAAAAAGTTCCAGCAGCTATAAGAAAAGCATAAACTCTTTAACTGTTACCTCAGTAAAATTAACTATTATGAAACCACCCTATCTAAGCTGTTTACACTCTGTGTATCCTAAATCTATGCAACGATCAAAGAAGATTCTTCTATAGTTGCACCATTCTTTATTTTCGGTTGAAGAATATACACACGCTTCCAACGAACAGAACTGTTGCTGGTATCAGCAGAAGAGCGTCCCCAGTGAAATTTCCTGAGACTTAGATAGATGGTCTCAATACTCTTCATTCTTAGAAGTGTTGAGTGAAATATTTTTAATGTGCTGTATTCGTTATGGTTGAGATAGGGTTACTTTACCTAATCTGAAAATTCCTGCAAAACAAAGTGTCCAACACAATGCAATTCTGCTATTTATAATTCTATGTCTCTGTTTTGGGTTCTAAGATTGATGTTGCCGTCTTAAAAAATAATGCACATTTGCTACCTTATTTTATCACGCTTGTAGCCTTAAAATGTAAGTAGAATCTGTCAACATACACAGTTATTAGTGCTGTCCAAAACAAATACGGATATCCTTAATCCTATCTCCTCATCTTTCTCTTTGTCCGTTTGATAGCACCAATTAAAAACGTAGTGACAAATATTTCCTCTGAATCTCCAAAGATTCAGTGACAGAAACGAAAAGACACATACCGAGTGCAGATATAGGTAAGCAGCAAAAAAGGTGTAGAAGCTTAAAATTCAAATTTGGAGTTTCAAATTGGTATAAATATTGTCTTTCAACTAGCAATAGTTTTTGAGAAATGGATCGATGAATAAATTATAAAGCTATGTCTGGTGGATTAATTGATTGTTACGTAGTTTTTAAGGTAACTCTATGATGTGATAAAGTAATATATAACTATCAAGACAAGTCGTTGAGTGTTTTTTAATCTCAATTATGACACGTCTTTGAATCATGCCAATAGGCTATTACAAAATACTAGCAGTAGTGCGCTTTCACCATTATGCCTGTAAAAGATTTCTACGCAAAATATGAAACGCGGGATAATGTAAATATGCAAGTAGTGAAAATTTCCAAATTTGACACAAAAACCTAAGGTGAAATATAATCAAATCAATAAGATTTTAGCTATTTGTTCCTAGCTGTACTCGGTATTTCATCATTCTATTCAGCTTAGCTTCAGAAAACTTTTTGTTCTAGGTAGAGAATTTCAAAATATGTACTTTGGTAACCTATTTCTTTCAAAAATTATGGATCTGGAGTATTATGCCTCACACATAGATAATTATTAGAGAGAATTCATTGATATTTATACTAGAGACCTGCTTCCTTATATGTTCGAGCTCTTGGTTATAATAGCTGTGGTAGCCATTTTTAGACTTCTAGTTTTATTACTATGATTTGCATCAGTTTTATTCAACTCTACCTTTTGTATTTAACTTCACTTATTCTAAGTTTCACCTTCTTTTATACCTTTGTTGTCTGGATAGATCTTCCTTATTCTCTCGCGGCTTCAAACAATTCTGAAAGAAATTTAGATAATATGGTCTAACATAACGCTGATCTGTCACTAATAGCAAAATAATTACTGTTTCAAGTAGTTTCTGGAAGTTTCTTATGTTGAACATTTCTCTTGTTTGTCAAGAAAATGTTTAATCCGAGAAAAATTGTAGATCTGAAAGTGCTTAGCGTACTACTTGCATGTCCTGAAGATTCTGATATGTTCATCAAATTTTGTAGTTCTGCTGCACCACAAAAGATATCCAAAAAGATATAACTTTCGGTATTCCACGATTTCAATTTCCTGATAATAGATTTCATTGTGCCTATATCTAAAGAATGTACGCTGAATCACTATACATTTAAATTTTAAGCAAAACAGCTATATTTAGCATCATTAAACAGCATATTTATACGAGAAAGAGATCTTCAAATTAGTGGTTCCTAGAAAATATACGTTTTTAGCATCTTTGGGGTATTTTGTGGTAATTAAACAAGGGGAAAATAAGTAAATATCGTTTCATGTTTTTCTGATCATTTTTTATTTAGCCATAGACCCGATTCGCCTGTTTGAAACGACTAAAGAAATTCTAAAAGACTGACGGATCAAATTTTACTGTTATGATATTCTACGGTCCACATTGTTACAGTGTGAATTTGTATTGATATAGTATGAGATATAATTAGCTTTTTAAGAAAATTGGTGGGTGCCGACATGGATTTTTAGTGGATTATATAGTCTTTTTGTATTGACGAAAGAATAGGGAAGTTGCGGTTGCTGTATTTTAGGTACTCTATTTTTTCTTCAGTGAGGGAGACCATAATTAGGTATGTATAAATATAACACCATACGCTTTAAGGAAAGCGTGAAAACCTTAACGTAGGCTCCGAATGAACTATATTAGACGGGTATATAAATATAAATATTTTCTGGCCAAGTAGAAAATAATAGTGTGACACCAAGCATACTTCCTTAATTCTAAGAGGAGCAATCTGGTTGCATCTATTCTATGAGATAGAATAACCCCTCCCGCTCTCTCACTAAGTGATGATTTCTTATCGTCACCTTTCATACGTTCCTCTAACTAAAGCAAGAAGCTGAAGTATTCGTCAGATTGTTGAAGATAGAATTGTTAAACTCCAATAAAGAAAATCCATCTACTAGATATTTTTACTGATAGATTGCTTTTTGAGGAAAAAATATTTACTATTAACAAATTATTCAACTTAGTAAGTAGCTACATACTTCAATTGTGATGCAGGTATACCTGGCTCACTATATCTGTTAGTGGCCCCATGTGATAAAAGTAGCCTCCATCAAGATCAGATACATTCGAATCTATTCTTCTATCCTGGTTATTCATATTATAAAAGTAACTAGGTGCACTCTTAAGCGGGAACAGATACTTTATTGTTCCTGTAGAGTATTACTTTTATGTATAGTAGCCATCTCCAGAAAAGAATATATGTAAAATAATAGGTCCAACTTCATAGAATCGTGACCATTGAAAATTATAATTCTCTCTGAACTTTCTAACATTATTGAAAATTCTAAACCCAATCTTACCCACTTCGGGCTGTTTTCTATCAGAATAGAAACGTAGTTTATTCTTGCGCCAAATTGATAAAAATAATATGCACTGGAAAGCTTTGAGCTCTCAGTTATTCTACTTTCATTTTTCTACAAGTAAAATATAGTTACATATTGGATTTGATTATTAGGAGAAACTTGTGAGCAATAAAAACTAATAATAAGAAATAGACGTCTCAGCTGTTGACAGTTATGTCAATGGAACCCTTCTCAGTTTCGCAAAAAATAGTGCTCCCTTTACGCGATTGTACAAACCAAAACTTAGAATACTATATCCATCATTACTGATGCTACCATGAGTTTTCATTGAGTAGCAGCTCCATTATGAAATTAACCCTCACTATCAAAATCAAGCAAGATAAACCTAATCGTTTTCTCTGTGGAAACAGAGCTTTCGGTGTTCCTCAATCATATTTCAGAATTGTCAGATCCTAAGCCTACAATAGTAAAATGACTTTACTAATAGTTATCAGAAGTCTCATGATTTGTTTCATAAGAGTCAAAATCAGTGGCATAGAAGATATAATCAGAACCATAGGGTCAATATCCTTGTTCTTAGGAACACAGCTTTATATTGGCAGAGTAGCAATATTCTTATATACTCTACAAACAAAACCCTAGCTTCTTCTAAATTCCGTTCTCTAACAATAAAACATAAATGCACAGTATAACAGCCATTATTCTACCAATCACCGTCAGAAGAGATAATAGGCGAAAATACTTCCATCAGGAAGCAGCCTAGTATGTGAAACTCGCTAAATTGCTCAGGCATTATTATCTTTATGCCCCTGAAACAAATTGCTATATGAAGCAATAAACCAAAAGCTTGAATCTAAGAACGGGTTTGCGATACGGAACTGGTGGAAGTCTTGCTTATCATAATAAGTTTCATCGATTTCCAAGAAATAAGTGCTAATCTATGAAGTCACCATCTGGTGAAATCCAGTTAGCATTAAGCAAGCTATACTAGATTTAATCCCTTGCATTGACTCCAAAACATTCCACTATATATTGGGAAATTATTTCTCAGCTTCTTCGATACTAAATTAGACAATAATTAGTATTATTTGACGACATGGGTTTTTTTCAAGTTAGTATAGAGCTCATTTCTTCAATAGTTTAATTTCTTGATTTTTCAAGAATAAATCACTCTTAATAAGAATTAACACCCGTTTAACATAGTTTCCACAATGTTTGTGGCACTTGACCATCTTGCAGAAAAAATTCAAAAAAGTAGAAAAGAAAATATAGATGTAGCTGAATTTTTATCTCTGCTAACTGGATTTGGCTTTGACCTATCACTCTTTGATCTGCAGCACTTGAAAAAATCAAATAAACCAATAGATGTAAAACTCACGAAAGAGGAAGCAATAGAAATCTTAGATGAAATATATGCAGGGATTGTCCCAGAAATTCCTTATGATTCAATGCGAGCAGTAAATGTACAAAAACACGAGAAAAAATGTCCAGAAGAGAAACAAATTGTTCTAGATGTTTCCAGTCAAGAACCAGTAGTGACAAAAAATATAATGTTTAATCCAGCGAAATTATACTTTCGAGATGAAAAACAATTAGAAAAAGATAGAAATCTAGCTCTTAAAAGAACGCAATGAAAACTTAAAAAACTTTTGGGATAAACATATAAGGAACAATCTTTTTATATTTGACCCAGTCTTGTCCATATTTTTTCTCACAGGAATGATTATCTCTCAAAGCTCGATGAACTAAAAGAATAGCAAAATAAATACTGTAAAAATATGTAACAGGAGTAGAAAATCCAGTTAGAAAACACCAGCTAAGACTCATTAGCCAATCCCCAGTGTAATTTATTTTCCTAGCCATTCCCCACCACCCACTAATTAACAACTTTCTTCCATTAGAAGTTTTCAAATACTTCAAATGTTTCACATCATCTGAATCCGGATCCTTTCTAAATAAATCTTTTTCACTATTTGCGCCTCTAAAAATCGTATATCCCAAAAAATGAAGAAAAACCAAAAACCCAAGAAAAAATCTTTTTCTTTCTCCAAAAACTGAATCAAGTTCACCTATATTTTCAACCAGGAATCTTGCTTGAAGACTATAAGTAAAAGGCACCCACGCCAGATCTCCAAAAGCCAACATATATCCAAATCCATCTGTTGTAATGTCCATGGTGGACAAAATAGCTTTTTCATGGTACAAAGCATCCCAAACATAATGAGCTTGAAAAATATTTATTAAAACCATTTCATCAGTAAAATATCCTAACATCGTTTTTTGTTTCATAGCACATCCTATGTTGATTACCATCCATCCAATTAATCCAGGTCTAAGTTCACAGAATTCTTTTAAATCGAAGGAACCAATTCTCGGATTAAGTTCTCTACCCATGAAAAAGTCATATATTGGGTTTCCTGAAGTTCCGCCTTCTGCAAGAAGTTCTTTTGTAAAGAATGATTTGCAATAAAGATAGACTGATAAAATTGTGCTGAGGATAATAGAAGAAGTTGCAAGTTGGATATAATTGTCATATATGAAAGATAAATCAAAAGAAGAAAAAGATACAACTTCGTTGCTAGATCCAAATGAAATATTTCCAAACAAAAGTAAAATTATAATTGCCCAAAATTGCAAGTGCCCATTTATTCTATACTTTAGTTGTTTTCCATTTGATAGTTTTACTCCCTTTTGTGTTTCGGCGAAAAGAACTCGTTCAAAAAAAACATTTATGCCGAACCAGATCAAAATAAATTTCATAGAACTATTAGAATAAAAAGAGTCTATTTTTATTTTTTCTAGTATCTCTGGAAGTTCTGAAATGTTTTGAAGAGTAAGTTTGAAGACCCTATGAGTAAAGGAAGAAGGAAAGATATACTTCGTTGACGTAATATGAATAAAATAAATACTTAGAGGTAGAAGAAAAATAATAATAAAGACGCCTAACGGGCCTCCAAATTCGTATGTTATGTTTTTCCTCATTTTGTTCTTTTTGTTTGCGAAAACCATATCTTTGAGTATTTTGTTTGCATGTACAATATCTTGTTGATCTGATTGGTTCACGGAAAATTTTGATTGGTGGGATATTGAATATAGAATTACTGCAGCCTTGTGAGAGAGATAGAAATTTGAGCAAGACATACACGGAAAAGATTCGGGAACCAGGAATGTGATATTAGTGTGGTATCGGTACCTTCGAAAGAGCCGAAAAATAGATTTATCTCAATTTTTGAAATAGAATAACCCCTTAGAGAATTACTGAATTCCCTTACAACGTCGTTCAACTGTTGAGGAGGGTGTTAGCGAAGTACAAGGTCCATTGCAGGCAAATCAGTTGAGTTAGTAAGAAATGTCAAGTCATGTAGTCTCTTTTTTATTGCCCAAATTAATGAGAACTTACGAAACTGAATGAGTCAGCTAATTGCGAGCCTATGTCCAAAGTAATACTAAGCCATTTAAAACATTCGAGTAGCGAGAAATCAGCTTACTGTACCTTATTCGTTCCATGAAATCTCTAAGTCTAAATATTCTCATATACTTTTTTATTCATCGAAAATCAAAGTGCATTTGGTAAACGTCATTTGAGATGATTCCCCAATGAGGTGGCTCTGAGTCCTTCGAATCAGAGATATTTCTATTTATGTCCCAACTAGGATCGAACTCATGAACGAAAAGGAAGGAAGGAAACTAATGTTACTAAGAACGATTTTTCTGAGAACATCATGGACTTAACAATAAACTAAGTTGCCTCGGATCAATCGGGTTATGGCATCAGAAAATTAAAATTGCACGCATATCGCCGTAAAAATTCTAATATTGACAGAGCACTAAGGCTTCTATTTAGCATATATACAGCTCAATGGGGCACAAAATTAGTGTATTGAAGCATGTTCTACATCTGTATTGTTTCTAGTCCGTGCACACTGTTTGAATGATTGTTTGGAATTTTGAAGTAACTGGAGAAAATAGATAGTAAGTTGCAGGGAGTACCAGTTACAACCGCAAATTCAAGCTGGCTAGCGGGCCAAACCTAATCTCCTTACCAACACAAGTAATGAGGAGCTGCTCATTAAGTAACAGCAAGCATTGACTATAACTTTAAAGTACAGAAAGACCTTGTCAAAATATAAAGTTATTTTTAAAATTAATTTGCAAAAGCTTTTTTTTTTCATGTTATTTTATAGCTTTTTGAAAATACTTACAGAAATACAACAAATTTTCATCTTGTAGTTTAAACACTGCAGAAAATTCTGTTTGCTATAAGTCTTCTACAGTTTCTGAAAATCAGGTAGACAAACTACTTTAACACCAATTATTATATTGGGATCATCACGCTAGATTTCGTTGCAATAAGACCTAGGCCCAAGAAAATAACAATGCTCATGAATAAGGATAATTAAATAGTTTGCAAGAAACTCTCTACAGGAATGATAATTAATTTTTGCTACCAGGTTTGGTAGAAAATAAAACTATAGAATCAAAGTATAGCTTGCTTCGAAATCAGTGAATTTAAAAACGTGAGAACCTATTCCCTTGTAGATATCTGGGCTTATCTCTATATTTTTAGCTGAAATGTATTTTACCTTGAACAAGAGTCAATTTTAAGTAACCAATCATATCATGTACCAAGTTGATGTGAGAACCCAGTTATACCATACGAAAATACTGAATATATTGCTTAGAAAAGGATGCTCAAAATATTAGCGGTATAGAAATAAATCGAGGTTTCAAGAATTAACCCAAGTTGATACTCGTCACTATGTTAATAAATGAAATTCTTCAGGTAGAGTCTATCTTATTAGTCGTGCTAAATAAAGGAAAATTGAAAAGATACCCGCCGATAACTTTTGAATTAGATTTCGCAACAGCAAAGTTTGGAACTAGTAATAAGTGACTTAAAATACTAACAGACCAACATCGTTAACTATATACTAAGTTTAGTATACATCTATTGTGTTTTAGTTGAGTTTTATTAAGTAAGTCATAATGAAGAGTGTCATTAAATTTTAAATTTTTTATTGCAATGAGGAATGCTGATTGCAAAACCAGTACTCTTAGTTAAACTCCTGTGTTCAAATAAAGATCTAACATGAATAATCATTTACGACCTCGACCTTTCTGTACATACCCTCTGTGTTCTTAGTTATTGTAAAGAGCCTTCGATAAGCTATGCATCTATGCTCAAGCAACAGTCTTGCAGTAATACTAGGTAGGTTTCTCACTAAATTATGGTTTGGTCTCATAATTTTTCTCAGCTTGGTTATTGGTTAGAATGTGAAGCACCAACATTTTTAGCCGAACTAATTATAAACATGGCATTAACAAAGAAAATATTTTGTGTATGATATCGAAGGAAATATATTAAAGAGCAGACTTATTCATGCATTTACCAACCCCCCCCCCTCGCCTGCATAGCATTTGACTACAAAATGCATTGACAACTGAAAAGTTTTGGTGTGCTATGACCGCCTTGAAGGGCTAAAAAGACGTTTGGGATTCGATATATATATTCACGTCTTTATAGGAAAAGAAATACCCACTCCTTTAATAAAGCAATGTAAACCAATATTCAAGACTTATTTCCTAGATAATAGATAGATGACCCAGGCTTTCATTTTGGCTTAAACTTTATATTCTTTACCTAAACAACCAAAAATGTTAGTTTGAAGAAATTTATGAATACCGTTTTCTAAAAACGACAGAGAAATTCCTTGGAATTTGTAAGTAAATAGCATTTGTAAACCAAGGTTAACTGTATATCATAATAGTTTCCTTTGCTCTAGATAAAAAAATAAGCGTACATATATAAAATTACGAAAGAAACGCCAACATGTTTCAATCCCTCCAGAAACCATTGACGTCGACAGTAGGTAAGCTCTGTTTTAGTGCCTGGTCTCTGTTTAACGAAACCGATGTATATGGAAACATTCGCTACAGTTTCTTTATATATTTGTCTTAGATAATTGTGCTAGGCAGTTGTCGGGAAGTATGGATTCTCTATCCTACTATTTTCACATGTTTAACATTAATGCAGCCTTGAGAACAGGTAAGTGTTATCATAAATTTGAAAAGAAAGCTACCAGTTGTGAAAGAATATATTGAAAATGGACAAGAGATTTAATTCTCACTTACTTTTTTAGATTTAAGTTTGAAATTATAAATCAAAGCTGGTTAAGTTCCAGCAAATTATATGATTGAGCTTCTAGGCAAAAAAAAGATATTTATGCTGAGACATATTACCCCAAGATTTTACAGAGAAATCAGTTTCAGGTGTCGTGAATTTTTCCACTTTATCCGAGGTACTTCTTGCACGGATTATATTACTTTGCCCAAATGGATAGCAGGAGCCATTTTTTGACTGCCTGTAGCAATTATATGGGTAGAATTCGGGCTTACAATTAAGAGAAGATTCATTTGTTAGTGTCCTGACAGTTATAACTTGATCTCAGCAAACCTCTTATTATCAATACAGGACACCACACCCAAGCCAAGCTACATTCATTCCTTTTTGAAAAATAAGAGGATTGTCTTTCTTAAGGCTTTGTATCGCTATTTCTTAGTGTTATTTATCACACCTACATGTAAAATCTGGAAAAGATAAATACTTAGACACTTGAAAAAACGATAGTCCTAGTAGGTTATGAAGTGACGCTGCACAGTTCTTAGCCATTGACTATTAATGATAGCAGCTCTTGACAATGGTCAAGAATATAGCAGTCATCACGGTAGTTACACTTTTATGTCAGCTCTTAGGCTTGAACAATAACCATCAAGCTCTCTATGCTTAAATTGTTGCTATTGTCATCATTATTGGGGATTACCAGTTGCTTTGGTCTTTACATATGATATCCTTTCTCTGTAGCCTTGTACTTGCCCGAAGTATTACTGTTTGGGGGCTCATGTGGTTCAACTTGGAAAGGCTTTATCTTGACTCAAGCCTTCAAGCTAAATAGAGAGGTTCATATACTTTATCCTGGTAGAGTTTGACTAGTCGGTAGGTGAATACAGACTCAAATGACTATTACCCCCATCGCGAAATTAACTTGAAGTACTCCCTTTAAATAAGAACGCAAACAGAGCAGATAAGAATTTGTGAATGAATATTAAGAGACTCACTACGAAAAAAGAATCCCCCGAGCTAAGCCTGATTCAATACACCTAAAAGCAAAGTAAATAATTTTATCTCGCTAGAAAGTAAGCACAACATTTGTTTTACTGTGGGTGACATTATGCATGAAGAACTCTTCCTAAAGGAAAATCTTAACGAAGCATTACCATTTGACACCGGTATAATATGCATTCTTCAAGGCAGTTGGAATCATCCAGCATGTGCGATATTATGAACTTCTTCATAGTTACTTCTAGGTCTTGACAGTATTGGTCGTGTATAGGAGCTCCAGTTGAAGAGTATTCATCATTGAAGAGTCCTAACACTCAAAAGATGTTTTTGAATTTTTGAGGATATTCAAAACTCAACCATGAAACTTAGATTCCACAAAAGGGAACTCATTGAGAATCCTCGATTCCTCATTAAATCCGTTAAGTGCCATCAGTCAATTCCTCAGTGAAGCACTAATTTCTCACCCAGTCAAAATCAAGCAATTCCTTACTCAGAAATCCTCAATAAGTTTTTCATTCCTCTCTCAGTGTGGTATCGATACTCACTATGTATCGGTATTCACATACAATATGCAGAAGGTTAGTTTTGCAAACGTTATATTGGGCATATAGGCTAAGTAACAAGTTCAACTACAATGAACTCCAAAGCTTCATATAATTTAAACTAACCGACGTGAAGCTTCCTACCTTTGGAAAACGAGTACCACTTAGAGCCAATCTAATTGGTAACTATGTTAAACTCATTTGCGTGTAATTAAAGCCGGAACAAACTATATTTAAATAAATCTATTCTAAAATTCTCTCGCTAAAGGATTTTCCTCAGGCTAAAAAACATATTTAGAATTCTTTACTCTCAACTTTAGCCAAGCAAATCCAGCACCTTTAATTAATTAATTTAGTAAACTCAGGTTATGGTGGCATAGTCTTGATCCGTCAGATATGGGAGCAGGATTAATATATTTTGCATGCTTGATAATCCTCTCCTAGGTTTAATAACCGCAGTTTCAGTTGCCTATGTTAATCTCCGCAAAAACTAATGGAAGAGTGGTTATTAAGGAACGGAAGTATAATTTCGCATAAACTAAAAAAGAAGAAGTTAGAATGAAACAAAAATAAAGAAAAACCAGAATGTATAGCATCTCCAACTACTACTCAGTTAAATGAGAGCTAACGAAAATAAACAGATCACCCAAATTAACTTTCATCTTCCAAAGCCCCTGAACAAGAAAGTTCGATGGAAACCCATTTGCTTTAGTTGTTTCTACTATGCAAAGCTGACTTCTAGTACCATTTTGGTATTTGCCAGCCCAAACAAGATCAAAAAAGATATACTGGTATCTCCTAAAAGCAGTGAATTTCCCCTTTTAATACTCTCTGTGGTACTTTTTCAAAATACTTAAGTATATCGATTGAACTTTTCTTTATTATTACGACACATACATTTTGAGTTATTAAGAGCTTAGACCTATCCTGATGACAAACCAAAGGTAAAATAAGTATATCCAGATAGAATAGAGCTGCATTACATTTTCATGAACTTTGTTTCTTGGAGTTCAAAATATTTTTTCGTAAGTCTTATTGACCTGAAAACCTTTTCGTTGTGGTTTAGTTCATCCTGTTTCAATTTGACTCCTTTGTCTCTGAGTCTAGTTCCAAACTTATGAGAGAGATTAGAGTATTTCTCATTTTGGTGGGGATACTGTTAGTTTAGGAAGGTGAAACTATGGTTCTGATGTTAACTTTTCCAGATTAAGTTTTCCTATACTAATTAGACTACGTCTACCCCATGATTGTAAAATTGGTAATTACTGACTACAGCTGAATATCCACTCGAAGCTGAGTTTCTTAATTTTCGCCTTGTTAATTTGAATATGAACTTAAGCAATAAATTCTTGATTGTTGTTAGCAAAGAACTTTTGAAAAGTCTAGTTTCTTAATATTCTTGTCTAATATTCCAATAAGTGTATTTTGCAATGTCTAAAATAGCCGTTGGAAAAATTTAAACGTTAGAATATTGTGGGAAAAACAAACGGCTAAAAAGTTTTCAACAAAAAATAATCGTTTAAAAAGAATGAAGAAAAGAGGAAAGAAAAAAACTCAAGAAGAGTTGAGTGTTCCTCTGACACCAAGCTCTAGTGGAAACGATAAGAGTTCAGAAGATGAAGAAGCTTTGAGAATTGTTGTTGATAGTTTTGTTGATAAGAAAAGAGAAAAGTTGGAGAAGAAGCTTGTAACAGCTGGTCGATCCATTAAGAAAAATATTAAATCAAGAGTGGAAAGCTGCATGAAAGAGTTTTATGAAATCGATTGCGAAATGTCTTTGGTATTATACGAAAAAGAAATGAAGAAGAGAAAGGTTGAACTCCAAAAAGTATTGGACAATTTACACCAAAGTGAACAACTTCTCCAAAAAAAAGAAGACGAAATAAATGTGTTTAAGAAGAAGTTCAAAGAGAAGAAGAGCCAATTTTTCCTTCAGTGGGATACAACTTCAAAGGCATTCCTGGACAGAATTTTACAAGAAAATGAACAAATATCAACACAATTGCGCGCAGCCACCAACTAGAACAATTCTGATGAGCTCTTTGCAAGACTTAAAGAATCAACTTCTTATATACTCACGATGTGTCTTTTTGCTTTTTGCCTGTGTACATATGTAGTTGTAATCTAACGGTTAAAAATACGACCATCGTCATTGGTGGATAACAGTTCAAAATGTAGCAGTTTAAAACTGTATCAGCGAATAAGATCTATTTCCGACGTTTGAAACTTTTCCCCGAAAAACAAAGATAAACAAGAAAACACTAAGAAGAATGCCAAGCCTAACAGAAGTTGCAAAACATAAATCATCTGACGATTGCTGGATTGTTATAAGTGGTCAGGCATATAATGTAACAGAGTTTCTGGACGAGCACCCCGGTGGGAAGAAAGCGATCTTAATGTACGCAGGAAAAGATGCTACTGCTGAGTTTGAGATGTTACATAAACCAGAGATCTTAACAAAATATGCAAAAGAATTCTTAATTGGCAAGATAGAGTAAAGAAAGTCACAAAAGTCAATGCTTAGCTACCTGTAATTACTAACATTGCCTTACTAATACTTTCCTTTCTCCAAGTACTCTTCTTCCAAGGCCATAAGGCCCAAACTTGGTCAACAACTGATTGCCCAAAAGTTTATCGAATAAAGCCGAAAGCACGTTCGCCTAGAGCGGGTACTTACCAGATTCTTCCCTACAATTTACACAGTACGACACAATCTCGGCAAAGTTCACCACAGTAAAGTCCGGTAAACCGGAGAAAACAACCGGGAATAAGTGGTTTGTGTAGTGTGGAGAACACTGTATGCATCCGATTTTGTAATCGTATGTCAGTTATTGGAAATTGAAGGGAAACCTCTCAAATTATTCACTCAAGCCATGAGAGCTTTTTGATCCTTATTCGTTCAAGCCAAAAAGTAAAAAAAAACAAGAAGACGCAAAAGTTATTCAGTTATCCGGCTTTCAGTACCCGGATATGAGCAGAAGGAAAAAGAAAAGTAATTGTTCAGGTATAGTGTTTTTTGAAGAATCTTTCAAGTCCTTTTATCTTTATTTATCTCTGCAAACGAAAAAGGAACACGCACGAGAAACGCTCAAGTTATTAGGCATCACTCTCTCTTCTCTGCTACTCTAGCGAATGCTCTTGACTTCTATTGATTCTATACAAGAAGACAGCCTTTTCTCAAATTCAACTTATAGAACCTCTGTTAAGCTTGAAGATTCAATGGAACCTGACTCTGAACCTGAACAACAAAGAAATCAACAGAAAAACAATCCTCAACAACAAACTTCCCAAAAGCGTTCTGCTAATATCTCAACGGATACTTCTTTCCCACCTGGCCAAACGACTTCCAGCCACGGCTACTCGTTTGACTATGGTGTAGAACAATATGGACAGCCGAACCAAGCCACACCAAACCAAACGGCTTTCACCCCAATGTCTCTATCAACTCCTAATCCCATGGGTCGCGCTTTTAGCTTTAGTAGCTCTGGGCTAGCTGGGTTCCCATCCCCAAGAAATGTTCCACCTCAGCCACCTTTACTAACTACAAAGCAAACTAGAAAATCAATTTACGACGCACAGAGTTTCCTGGGTTATCACCGGAATAATCCCGTCCCGAATTTTACTGGGTTCCCAAATACTCCACAGAACCAACATACAAGTTTCCAGCAGCAGATGCACAATTTACAACAACTTCAAAGTTTAGGAGGGTATCAGTATGGTGAAACTATGTTTCAAGGTTTATCTATGAGAGAGCAAGAAGACTTAAATAAAAGAGGTACGTCAATATCAGCTGAAGATAGAAAACCACCTACAGAAGAAGAACTTGTGTTTTACAGGAATCACATTAATATCCTTCACTCTCTTATTGTTTACAACGTTCAATATCTGACTTTTTTTCCTCAGAAAGATTGGCTCAATATTTTCAATCAGATTGTGAATTCTTTACCAAGAACTTTAAATCAAACACACTTTTCTCATATGACCGAAATAAAGCAAGAACAAGCTGAAGCTGACTCTCTACTGCCTCCTTATTTAGCACGCCCTTCTCATCTCTCTCTTCCTTTGTCCGTTAAAACTTCAGAATCTGAAGCTAAAGAAACTCAACGGACAAAATATGTTCGCGAGACTATCGAGGGTAGATTACCACAAAAAATAGTTGAAGGAATAAAATCTTTGACACAGTTCCAAAAAACTTTATCTAGAAATAAGTGTCGAGAAGTGCTTGGTTTCTACAAGCTTGTGTTAGATAATAGAAATCAAAGTCGACTTTCCACTGCGCAACAGTTAGAAGCATCAAGTACATATGTGGTTCGAACAATACTTAATTGGGCAAGAGAGTATCAAGTGAATGGAGGTTTGTTTAATAAGAGTAGAATTGGAAAGCATAAGAGAGTAACCTTACTTTCTGATCCAGCCTTTCAGGAGGCTTTGATTGCATATAGTAGAAGAGTGAAAGAAGAAACTGGTGATGAAATTAGTGTGGATAAAGCCAGTCAGTGGATTAAGGAGTATCATGCAAAGCAAGTTGAACTAGCTGGTGCTAATGGTGATGGAGAATTACCTGGTCCACCATCATCTAGGGCAACTGTACATAGGTGGTTGAAAATCTTAAATATTCAGTTGGGGTCTCGAGGAAAGAAAAAGAGTCATAGATAGGTTTCTTATTAATGTGTTTTTGTTGTTAGACAACCTGTCGCTTTTGTTGGATAGACTCTGTGTTGTTGAAGATGTTGTGAAGATGTCAGAAACAAATATACTTTATTATTATTTTGTTAGATTTATTGTCAGGGGAAATAGACTATTATATTGGTGCATATAAATGCGTAAACATATCTTGCGAACTCCTCTTCTGTTTCTTTATTGGGTTTTATTAATTACGGATCATGCTGGTAGAAGAGAAATACTTATCAAACTCAAAACATATTGAGAGGATTAATACTGCAACTTTTCTTCTAATAAACCTACAAAATATCGTTATTAGGCTCAATGTAATTCTTGAAAGTACTAGCTTAGCGTAACCAACAGTTTTCACAACGTGATGTGACCTTTAGTTGCAAGCTGCTCTGTTAAATTAAACTATCGGTACAACCACCAGAATGAGGAATCTCGTGGTATATGCAGTCACATTTCTGTACTTTAAGGGAAAACCCTCTCACAGACTTCTAGCACAATTTGATTATACACAATCTGTAACACTTATGAGATGCAGAAACGAAAAAACAATTGATGTAATGATAAGGTTTGATGGGAATGAGAAAAGCCCCAATTTTTATGAAAGAAGGAAACAGTTATGACAATAAGCCATTTTCCAAGAAATGTATCATGTACTTCCTTTGTCAACTCCTAATTAATCGGTGAAGACTATGGATTTATGAAACTACTTAAAATCTCTGCGTGGACAAACAAAATCTATCATTTAGAGTGGTGATAAACTAATTTACTTTCCTTAATGAACTCCCTAAGCTTATGTATTTATTTTAATATGTGTCTTTAGTTAGTTGGGTAATACACTTTAGTGTATCAGCTAAGTATTATGGCAGTATTTAACTCATTTTGAATGACTCTTCCATTTTCATTCTCTAATGAATACTAAGAACTTAAGTTATTGATTTACTTTGGACTCAAGCGGTTTGTTATAAATTGTAGAAAAGTTTATTTGCTATTGGTCGCAAAGTTCAGATATTGCAGTTATTATTATTAGCTTATCAATTAGGTTCTCAAAACAACACATGACCACTCTAATTCTCACTGTGTTATATAAAACATGACGCAACAACAATCACGTATGATTGTAACTTCTCAAATATTCCATAAATGAAAAGGAACTCTGTTACATTACTCAGGATCGTAAGTCATTCCTAAAGCTGAGACATATCTGGCAAATTTTTGTTCTACATGAAGTGATAGACTGGGCCTTCATTTTGCATTGCTTCTTGCTTAACGAAGAAAGCTAAGATTTATCTATTTACTTCTGTGCTTTCACTAAGGAAGAGGTTTTATATACCGCAAGAGAATAAGATGACCTTGGCTAAACCAATATATGGATACTAGTTCGTTTGAATACTAGAGAACACTAGGCTTATAGGCTACCATCGGCATAACGTCAGAGAGTGTAAAAGATAATATGCTGTGTTATTACTTAGGATGTCATTTTAAATTCTTGAGAAACCACACGTCAAGATTTCAGAATTGTTCACTAAATCTAACTAATCCAGATGTTTACCCCAGCTTATATTAGTGAGACAGATGAGTTTCGATTATTATTATACAAATTTAACCTGTATCACGCATAGAGGCTGCCTTCGTCACTCAGCCTTACTGTAACTACACTGCTTTAACGGTTCCAGAGGAGAAAATGAAAATTAATATGTGCTTATTTTTAATTTTAAAGAAGTCTCTTGTTTACCCTTGTTTGAGAAAAATAATATAAGAGTACAAACTGGGCCTGTGTGATTGTGTCGCTGTGGCAGACGTAAAAATATTTAAGAAATCTTGTAGAATATCTACAAATTCGCTGTCCAAACATATATAAATTTCGCAATTTTCTCCTCCTTATAATGTTTGAGCGTCGCCAAAGTTATGCAAAGAAAATGATGTGGTCATTTTGATTTCGAAGGCACTTAACTTGTAGAAAGAGAATATCTTCAAAATGTATCTGCAGTTTTGAAAAAAACACTTCCCTTCCATTAATAGTTCACCATATGCCATCGTTTGTTAACTGCAGAATATACTTAGCAGTTGAACAAATCTCATAAATTTCTATTAGTTAAGCCTAGATTATTTTTCTTAAAATTTTAAAATTCTTAATTTGTTTGCACATACTCATGGACATTAGTTTATTGTTACAACCTCGCCCTTTTCTACCTTCATTTAACGGGTTGATACTTATTGTAACTTTGTTCCTTATAATATTTGTGAGGAGAAAACACATTGGGTGAAACTTTAGGAATTGTACACTCTTCAAAATTTACAAGTCAACACATACTTTATTCGGATTGATATGAACAGTCATTGTATATAGTCAAACATAATAAAGATATCTCGCTTTCATTTATCCATCTCAAGTTTATGAACTGTGCAGTTTCTTGCATTTATATTGATCTAACACAGCTTTCCAAGATATTTTCTCTTTCGTAACATCATTCTTCATTAGTACCAGCGGTGTTGAGCTGTGTTTACTACTCTTTACTTAAAATGCTTATAGATAGAACCTGTCTCAGAGATTTTTCTCTTTTGTCTAAGAAGCAGGAAATATATCTAGTAGGCATATTCATCTAACATAGCCAAGAGAGCCTTTGGCAGCTAAGAAATAAGAAAACTTTGGGTCATATTATGAATTACGCTTAGATTTGGACTTCAAGCGTTTATATAGATGTTCCATTATGAAGCCAGAAGGTGGATTTTTGACCTTGTAGTTAAGTTATACCATGACTCTAATGCAATAGTTCATTGAATTGAACAATGCTCCTTGAAGAAATTTATGAGAAACAGAAGAGTTTAACCATTGTAGAATTATAACAGAAACACGATTACGGTTGCGATTGTGCATATATTTTATATTTTGCTTATGCTTGAATAATATTTTCTGAATGTTATGTTTAAATACTAAATTGTCGTTAGCATTACATACACCAATAATACCGTTTTTAATACACACAATAATTCTTAATTTGCAAAATTAACTAAACCTAATTCATTAATCACCTAACTTAAGCAGAGTTTGAGCAATATTCATAGTAAAATATGCATTTACATGGCTCTACGCTTAGGTGCATATCCTAACTACGAGCTAATTACTAGTATTGATATTAGCACAGAATTAACTTTAAAATTTCAAGATTTATTGCAGTTTTGTCACGCCCATCAATATTAATTTAGCCTATGTTTCAAGGCAAAAAATGGAAGCAAAATGTTAATTCATTAAAAAACTATTATCTAATCTTGCTATAATTGGCTACAATTTGTTCTCTTCATCAAAATTAATTATTCAGACTGTAGTTATAGGTTCATTAGTAAATGTGTATAAGAACTTGAACCAACAAGAAAACAGAACCATGATTATTATGCCATAGTATTGTAGAGTCACTCTATCACCAATTGTGCATATTTCAATAAAGAAGTTCTACTGTAATATGTTAAATCACTAAGCTTTTCTCAGGGTATCAATATTATTTAATGTGATAAGAACGAGGTTATATTTTCCTTAAAGTAAAATACGGAAGCCTAATCGTAGATATTACTGAATTTACTTCGTTGAAACTTTTAATAAGAATTTTTACCAACCAAACAATATCTGTGGAGAAGAAAGTTTTTATATTAAAATTTTGTAGAGTTATGATACCTGTAGGTAACTCCACTCTAACACAGCCAGAAAACTAATTACCCCTATCCTCTATATCTACATAAGGATATGTAAATGTGTTTAAATAGCTTGAAAGCACTCTAAGAAAACTTCAAGATTATATAAGTAACGACCTATAACTCGTAGTAGTTCTGGAGATATCCAAGTTTTACGATTTGTTGTTTACGGGGCTCATGAATTCGTAAAGAAGTATTATGTACAATTGCACCAATTGTGCAAAATGTAAAATTGTGTTAAAATTGTGTAAAGTATAAAAAGTCAGTAAGGAAAGAGTCGTAAGCTTTGACTGCTTAGTCTCTGCCTAACCAGTTTAATGGTTTGCGGTTTGTAATGCCGCTCACAAAACTTACTTGCTTCATGTTAATCTTTAATACTTACCAAGAAAAAAGATGATATATATAGAATATTAGAGATTTCCTTAATAGAGTGAAAGTTTATACTAAAGCTTAAGCATTGTACAAGTCATCTCTATGCAGATTATAGAGTTCTTCGGAAACTTATAACCCACTACAACTAACCATCAATAGCCACAAGTACGGCTTTACACCTTGCTTTGGGTTTGGCAAAAATTATACTAAAGATTAAACTAACCAAATATATCCTAGGAAAATTTTGAATAACATCTTTGCATAATTAGTCAGTTAGTCGTATTTATTGTTAGTAGGGGCTTCTTATGATATATGAGATCAAGGCGGAGGTTGAACGTGGGACCTATTAACCATGTAACTTATGACGTGGTATGAAATCTTTTAAAACATTAATAAATATATATGCATTTAGTTGTTTATATTCTTCTTTTTGGTGTTTTTTTATTATCTGGCCTCATAGTATTGCTTAGCAAACGCCTGTAGATTTCTGTGTTGTAGAATATGTTAGAACATTATCAAGAGTTAAACCTGTATGTAATAAGAGCATATGATCTCTTAAGATAATAATATTCACTTATTTAAGAGAAATAAGACAATTAACTGCTTCTTCCATTGTCTAAAGCAGACATAGCATTTCTGTGGTTTGCCTAATGTTTTTTGTGGATGACAAACAAAATAGTCAGAGCCACACCTTTGTCAAGACTCCAATTTTTCACGGCATAAATTATAAGATTTAAATTTCATTCTCTTTTTGTTTATGATTTTTTTATTAACTTTTCTTAAGTCTCCTATTTCTATTTCATGTATGGATCCATTGTTCTACAAGCTGCTATCTAATCTTTCTAAGGAATCTCTTGACTACAATATTGTATTACTAGATCTTGAAATATTCAAATCAATCGACAATGAGTCTGAGTACAGATAACATGAGTTCTTACTATGTTCTCTCGATGTTGTCGTTTATAACTCTTTCTTTGATGCTTTATTTTCTCTATAAAATATTAAAAAATATTCCTGAACCTGTTCAACAACCTCAAATTCCAGAACCAACCTCGGCCAACTCAGTTAATCCAACTCAGCTAAACTCAAGATCACTTCGTAGAAGAAACCCCAATCTTTCACAGAGGGAAATAACTGAATATCAAAATTATCGATCCCTTCTTTCTGAGCAGCAGAAGGCAAAATATAACTTTAATAAAGCCCGAAGACAAGAAGAAAGAGCTGCAAGAAGAAGAGAAGAGGAAAAGCAGCAAAGAAAACTCGACCGTTTAGAAGAGAAAGAATATTCTAGAAGAAAAAAAGTATTTGAAAATTTAGAGAAGAGAAATAAACAACAATATGATGAATTAGAAGATATCGTTCAGTATATAAGGAAATACAGAGTTGTAGATTTTGCTGATCTGGATAATAAGTATGCAGAAGCAAAAGATACCAAGAGCTTGGTAAGATATTTGTTAAGGATCAATATTTTAAAAGGATATTTTGTGGGGAAAGAAAAATTTGTGGAGATGAGTGAGGATGAAAAAGGAAGAATATTAGAGTTTATTCAGGAGGAAGGAAAGGTAAATACTAAAGATGTTGAAAGGTTTGTTTTTGAGAAAATTTTCCATGAACCTGGTTTTAAAAAAAGTATTCTACAGTGATGGTTTAAATTGAATCAACAAAAGAATAGGATGAAACTGTTTTACCGCAAGCAACTTCTGGACATGAGCGCATCTTGTAAACAGTTTGGAAGTAAACCAAACAACTATAGCAAGCTAAATGAGCGCATGATTTGAGTTCACACACCGTGTAAATATTAGATTCTTCCTTTTTGCAAAAGGCACATCTCCTTAGATCTATTTCCTTTGCGGCGTTATTCAATAGTGTATACTTCCTTTTATTCATTTCTAGAACTAAGTTTTTCTTAGGAAATATATTTTGAAGTTTGGGAATTGATAAGTATAAGCTAAAGGAAGATAAGAGTTTAATGAAGGTAAGAAGTAGATCAGATGCGTACTCAAACAATAACTCTTGTGATATTAAGTCAAAAGCCAAATGTGCAGGGGATCTAAGTCTGGCATTTTTTATTGATATTCTAAGAAATCTATCCGTAAGAGATCGAAATTTTCCATACTTCAAAAAAAAAAGGAAGTTTAAGAGTTGAGCAAGTTTCAAGTATTTGTCAAGTCGGTATTTTATCTCTGAGGAAGCATAAAAGTAAGGTAAGAAAATAGAAATAGGAAGATGCAACAATTTTTGCAGAGATGAAGTTTTATTATATTTCAAGTTATGTATAAAATCACCTGGTGTTTGTTTGTTCCTTCCAAAAGTAAGTAACCAAAGAAAAATATCCACAATTAACTTCGTCTCTCGTCTGTAACGCTCAAAAAATGATATATTTCTATTTGATATACGAGATATAGCAAAATTAAATTGATTAACAAGTATGTTATTAATTCTTTGATTTAAGTCAAGCGCATCTATTTGAGATGCTTTGGGAATTTTCATTTTCACTTCTTTTTCTTCCTTCAGCCAATAAAAAAATATTCTAACCAATCATATTGTGGGTTCGCATTTATATCATAAAGATAAAATAATAACTTGTACTATATTCAAACTTAAATCATGTAAACAATTTTTTCAATTAAAATTTATATTTAATATTATTAGTTCATAACCAAAGGAAATATCTTTGTACTACATAAGCAATAGTCAACGTACCAGCAGCTTGTGTGACTGTAATTCCTGTACCATGAAGTTGTTCATAACCAAACTCCTCGTTCTGAGCTAATAACCCATCTCACACAGAAATGGCATCTTCACAATTATAAATATCAATGGAATTTTGAAGCTGGCCAATAGTTTCATCATTAAAGAGTGAACAAGTAGCACCATGCATTGCGCAAACAGAGACACAATTAACCCAACGATGCAGCTCTTGAACAACGCCTTCAGTACAGAACTCCTTTCTGTCTGGAACAAGATTATGCAAGGATATGAGAAGCTGAAGCCCATTACTTAGAGTAATATTTTTCGCAACTACATCGTCACTTAACCATTGCAATACATTTTCTTGTCTGCTTTCATCCAAGGTGTGGAACAGTTCAAATGCAGTATTTTCCAGAGGAGCAATACATTCATCATAGCAGGAGTAATGAAAAAAATAATTACCATCCTGTAGAACTCTGGTACTTAGTTTCTCTGCTGAATAAGTTTTATAACTATCTTTTCTCAAATACGAGTTCAGTATTTATTTTGTTTTTAGAGTTTGTTTATTAAGCTTAATCCACAGACTTGTGTTATTTTGATTATGTCCTTATGTAACCGGGCGGTAGGCATGTTTAACGAGAGAGTCTTGACGAGAACTTCTCGAGGGGGTTTCTCTCGTTTTCTCGTAATACAAATATTCTTGGAAAATTCTTCTCGAGAAGCTTTTGTTATCTCGATAAATACACTTACAGGGCGGTTAGGAAATATTATTAATAAGAATAAACGAAGATAAATAAAGCGGGACAAGAAATATCAATACCAAGAGTATTATTATGGATAGGAATAGTCTCGAATCTCCTTGTTCTTATCAGTCATAATACAAAGCAGCTGAAGAGTGCCAGAGAATTCATATATAGTCTGCAGGGGAATTATAAAAAAGGAAGGGATATCTTTTAAGAACGGAGAATATCAGAATCAAGGTTCTCCGGAAAGATAAACACCCTGTACATATAGGTATAATTTTTTGTTACTGGAGGTAATAAACATCAGAGAAGATTCTCGTCTTGTGCTGAAGATTCATGAGATATTATTTATTCTCTAGAAGGTGTTCCTTACAAACCTGGAACATTATATATAAATATAAATATATTTATCATATACTTAATGATGTAAAACGTATCCATATTTGTCAATAGAACTAAGCAACCTCTATCGAAGGGTTTCCCTAACAATTAGTGGTTTTTAATTTCAATCTGTCTAGAACTACTAGGGAGCAACACTTTCTTGAAATCACTTTATTAAGAGCACAGCAGTGTGGATTTTCACTTCATAATATTTTTATTTAGTGCAATGAGAAATATCCGTAGCCGCATTGGTTACTACTAGGCAAGAAAATTAAAACGTCAATTCTCATTATAAGTTATATTCGTAAGCCGTAAGTACAAGATATTAAGAAGATACAAAAAATTCTGTGCACAAATTATGTAAAATGAAAATATTAAAAACAATTTACCTCAGGACGATATAAATGATGAAAGTAATGGCAAACCCAAGAAAACATTCGGAAAAAGCCCAGGCAAAACCATCAATTACCCGAGCTCCACGGTAGAAAGTATTCTAACACACACAGCTAAAGTTTTTTGCATGAATCATGGGCAACACTCAACTACCAGAGTGGTCCTTATTACACTTCAAGTTTAGGAATTCGGTAGCTCTGGTTATAGTAACTTTGTAGGATTAACATTAATTTTCATTTGTAAAATACGGTGGTTCTCACTGTACCAGAGCTTTTATATAGTTTTTTTTAAATTTGATCATTTATTTGAAGTTAGAATACTTTCTTGTCCCTAGATTACCTTTTTCAGATCGCTTAACTTATAATATTGTCTGTTTAACTTATTGTTTACATCGGTGAATCTAGAGTTGCGTGTAACTAAATTTATCTATTATTATAAGCTTTTCTTACAATACTTCAACTATTTCCTTTTGATTCGCCTCCTTATGGCTAACCACATCATATTATTCATAACCTACCTCTATTATTTCAAGAATATCTGAGGAAAATATAATACGCTATACCTGTTTCATTCTAGATATTGTTTTATTGCTATATATTTCCTTACCCATAAACTATTTAGAAAGAGATGAAATAACTAACCGTATTCTAGCCAACCAGGAGAAACTCCTGCTGAAACTTATGATCCCAGTAGAGCTGGTAGGAAGGGAAGTACCCTTAGGTCTTTTTGCTGAGCTTTGTTGCTCTTTTTGCTGTAAAACTTAACCTATTCTTACATTTCAAAAAACTCTAGAATAAATGTGTCCGAAGTATTGTGAATTCATAAAATCCATACTCATGGTTGCAAGTGATTTGTTAGTCTACCTCCTTCAATCTACGATGCAAGGGGAATTTTTTATGTATCACAACAATACCTAGATTAATTTCAACTGTCATTTTGCTCGAGGTGAACATTTTCAAGATCATGGTGTTTAGAACAAGTAGAGGGGATAGGGCGCTAAAGCTCTTGTTTTACTTAGTAAGATTAAGATGAAATGTATTTATTCTATGTTTTCACACCCCACACAACCTCTGGTTGGGTTATTTTTTTAATACCTAAGTGTAAACAAAACTAACCACAAATGCCAGAAGCCGGTGTTCGTAAGTAAATCGAACGAAAATATGAAATTTGTTAAATGTTCTTAACTGAAAATTTTTCTTGAAACATTTACCCTATAAAGAGTGATTTTGTTCCTGAATTTGCCTGGCTGTTGTTTAGGTTCTGAATGCTTTTAGATAAATAGTATTATGACAACCTCCAGCAAGTGAATATCGGTAGATCATGCCAATCTGAGTTTAATGAACCTAGATTCTTATCCTCAGCAAGAAAGTGTACAGAAAGATGATATAACAAGATTACTGTAGCAAGACGCATAATCACGTAAGAGTGAGTTGTATAGCTAAATGCATTATTTTTGGGGCACGGGAGAATGAAATATGAGAGAAACATATTTAATAGTCAAAACAAGAATGGGGCTCTTACTATAATTAGTTTCTTGTATCCGGGGTTTTGTTTCAAAAAGATATGGTCAATTTATTAAAGCATTAACTACAGATCTTCATGGGGTATAAATTTTGAACGTAAGATAAACTAGAAAATTCAAAGGATCAGCTTTCTACGCACTCAAGCCTCCCAGAAGCTTTCTCTCAAAACGGAACACATAATATTCAATCGGGATCCAGCAACCTTATTTTTGCATTTTTATCATGTCATTATTATTTGGCTTTTACTTCATCAGACTAGGCCAAAATATCTATTTTATTGTCAAGCAATGAATACAGTGCTGTTACTTAAATTCTTGGTAACCATAAAGTTAGGGAATCTTTAAATAGTGTCTTATTATTGGTGACAAAATAAATTAAGGGAACTTAAGGGAAATGTCCCCCAGGCCTAATCTTCTTCAGTTTTTCCGATGTTGTGTATCACCAATCAATTTAATTCTTCAATTTTTTCATTTTGGTGCAGAACATTAGAGTTCAAGCAGGTTGAATTAAAGTTTTCAGAATCAGACTACAATTTGTTCCTCGTGATCACTGGATAATGTCAGAGCTGAAAATAAGTTGGATCTTTGTTGCTTCAATACCGTTGAATTGACTTAGCGAATTTTGTGATAATCCTTCAGAGGCAGAATCAGATTAGGTTCCTATGAAGTCTTAGAAAACATGTTGGTTTAAAAAGACTCTCTCTTACTATTTCGTTGAGTATTTGGCGATTAAGTGTAAACTGTAAAAGAAATAAAGAGAGTAAAACAGCTGGAGGTGGGAAAGTAGTAGCTATTTCCATGGCTGAACAAACATTAAATATGGTTTAGCACTTTTATATCGTTGAACATGCCCTTGCTACAACTCAACCCGAAGTGAAAAATACTGGAGGTGACCTTAAAGTCGCATTAGCTTCTAATCTAGTGAAAGGATTATTATTATCCATTAAATATTATACCTCAGTTGTAGCTCATCTTCGGTGAAAATTCGCTAATGTCATGCAGTTGAAGATCAAGAAGAAAGAAGATTCGAGAAAGCAGGAAGATTTTAACGTTTACAATCTATTACGTTGAATCAAGAGCTCCTCCTCTCTCATTCCCTAGTTTAAGGGAATACTAAAAGGCAGGAAAAAATTTACAAGCTATGAAAGTCTAAACAAAGTATCTTTTGTACTTAAGGTTTTCATTGCTTGGTGTTTCACATATTGTCACTCTAATACATTTCTTTTTCACAAACAATATGTAGTTGCTGGTATAAGAGCCCAGCTTCTCTTGGACGTTATTCTTCTCCTATTGTGCCGTTAAAAACGACAAACTAGTTCTTCATCCGATTCAAATCTCATATGTTAGTGAATATGGCCAAACCAGACAGATTTCCCGAAACAAGCTTATCGAAAAGTGATGAAGACTCCTGTTATCATCATGAAATAAAATGAAGCTTCAATCTATCGATATCATATCGGTTAGCTAAACTGGTAATGATAGTCGTCTTTCCTATGAGTCATAGTGTAAGTTCATTGAAAAATTATCGATAAGTGTATTGCCGGTTTTCAAAGAAAATATAAGTCTATCAAACTGAATATCGATAATCTATTGATATGACAATAGCACAATATACGCATCACCTGTGCACTTACTGTTATCCGGGCACCCTTAATTCTTCCGCAATTGATATGAATTTAGCCGCACTGTATATATTGCAGGAATTCTTAAACGTTAAGTGCATAATCAATTGATTAACAAAATTTCCAACATTTTAGAAACAAGAGAAAAACGTATGGGAGATAAGGACATCGAGGTAAAGGAAGAGGAAAATAACCTTGTAAAGTTGGAAAGAAGACCTTCATCTTCCCAAGAGTTGTTTCGTAGTCTTTCTAAGCGCAAAGGTTCGTTAATTTCCAATCCACCAGAACTGGAGAACAGTTTGGGATGGAAGGTTAGCTTGTGCAAGTTTATCCACGCCAGGCCAGGAAAGTTCTGTATGAGCTGCTGCTGCCTGTTATTTTTCATGACGGTCGTTGGATTGGGCGCGTTCCCATTTCTTCAAGGAGAAAGTGACATTTCAAATCCAAGTGACCCTGCAAACGTTGCGTTTGATGGAATTCGTCTAGCGCGTGAGGATTTTGATGTGAATTTTGAGGACGACCTGACTTTTGAGTCCACAGTAATGCAGTTTGGTTATGTTTGGGAAAATTCAAAACTAGATGACACAGAAATAATTAACGCGGCTAATCTTCAAAGCATGTGTGAGTTTGAGCAAATATTATTTCAACAGTTCAATCCAACATTTGAAGAATGTGACCCAGAAACTACTGAAGACGTTTGTATCACAACTGATGGAAGTTTTTCTGGTCGTGAGACACTTTCAATTGCAGAACTTTTTTATTTAAGACTTGATGAAAACTTCTCCTACTCTGATTGTTTTCTCCTGGAAGAAGAAGATGTTGAGCAAGCTGTAGATGAGTTTTATGTTGAACTTAACAGTTCTCCAGAAAATGAGCTTCGTTTAGGTTTCTTCGTGAACAGTAACGAACTCAGTACTGTAGTAAGAAGTTTGGTACAAGTTGGAACACCTTCTGAAGACGAAACTTTAGATGTGCTGTTTGATATAGAAGCAGATATCTTTGAATTCTGTGATAGTACAAATACTTTTTTCAGAAGTGTTTATAGACAAAAATGCCAAACTGGGGATGTTAGAGTGTTAATTTTCATCCTTGAGTTGTTGGAAGAAGAGTTTAATCGACTTATTCTTGCAGATGCAACTTGGATTATTATGAGCTTTATCTTTGTGGGGTGCTGGATGATCTTTTACACAAAATCAAAATTTCTAACCATGTGTTTCATGTCTTATATCTTCGCTATAGTCACTTCCTCAATCTTCATTTATAAAGCTATTTTGCAAATTTTATACTTTGATTTTCTCCAAATTTTAGCTATTTTTCTCATTATTGGTATTGGCGCAGATGCTAACTTTGTAATTTTAGATGCTTGGAAACAATCGAGAGAAATATTTTCTAAATCTAAAGCTGAAGTTGATGACAGCACTGTTGAGTTGCGTCGTTTAATCTATGCACACACTAGAGGAACAAAAACTATTTTCAACACTAGTTTAACAACGTTTTCCGCGTTTATGTTCACGGCAATTACTCCCTTGGTTAGTATTTCGGCCTTTGGAATATTTGCAGCTTTGTGTGTTATGATGGTCTATATTTTTTCTCTGACTATGGTTCCAGCTACTATTTTAGTCTATCATAGAAGATGGGGTTATAAAGTAGAAGAGCAACTTGAATCAAAATTAGAAGAAAACGCCGCAGTTAATAATGAACAACAACTCTCTGGATGGGATAAGTTTATTGAAAATGCATATGTACCTTTCTTGCTAAAATACCATATTCCAGTTGTTATTTGCACTGTTATCTTGGGAATCTTGGGTTTAACTGGAACCACCCAAATTGAAGAGCTAACAGAACAAGAAAACTTTCTTCCTGATGATCACATGTTGCAAGAGTTTATCAATGTAGGTGTATTTGTAGGTGGTGCTGACGAAGAATTTAGCAGAATAACTTTTTCCTTCGGAATTAAAGGCGTTGAAAGAGACATTATCAGTAGATATGCAGGAGATCCGGACGAATATAAAGAAAATGTTATCTACGATACTGATTTTCAACTTGATATTGATACCATAAATGCAATAGTTAAAACTTGTGATGATATTGTCTTGGAAGAATGCAGAGGTGAAATCTGTAATGGAGTAAGTTTGCTCGTAACACCCGAAGATGGTGAATATTTGCACATTTGCCCTTTAAAAAATTTTAGTGAATTCCACGAAACAGAGTTTGGATCTTCTTTGATTGAATCTGATGGTAGTTTTGATGGTGAAATTTCACCCCAACTAATTGCAACTCGTTTAGCACAATTTCTTGATGCTGCACTGGATCTTAATTTTTATTCTGCTTTTGGTCTGGATAGGGAGAATCAACGAGTTAGATTCGTTACTACAGAGTTTAGAATAGTTGCATCACCTTTTCAACCGGGTCCACAGGTTCGCGAAACCCGGGATCAACTTAAGGATTTTGTTTCCCGAAGTGAAGAAAATTATGGATTACGTAACGTAAAATTCTCAGCTGATATTTTTATTACTGAAGCCTCTGGTAGAGCACTGCTCAATAATGCAATTCGTGGTTTGGCAATTACAGTTCCTGTGGTTTACCTGATTTTAATGACGGCTACTAATAATTTCCTACTGGCCACTTTCGGAGTCCTTACCATTTCTTTTATTATTATGTCAGTTATGGGAGTTATCGCGGTACCACTTGGGTATCAACTTGGATTGAGTGAAAGTATCGTAGTCATTATGATTGTTGGTCTTTCAGTTGATTACAGTGTTCATTTATTGCATATGATGCAGTATGCGGGTGAAAGTGAAGGAGTTGAGACCCGCGAGCTAAGATTTGCGTACTCGGCAAAGACTATCGCAAAAACTGTTGTAGCAGGTGGATTGACTACACTTGGAGCAGGGATATTCTTGCTAGGAACACAGATTGTGTTCTTTTTTAAGATGGGCATTATGTTGTCATTGACAATCTTTTTCAGTCTTGTGTATTCTTTGCTCTTTTTAATGGGAATGGAGATTTTATGCGGACCCGAAGGGGAAAACTTTAATATGGATAAGTTGTTTGCAAAGTGTAGAAATAAAGAGGGGTCAGATTAATTAAATAGTCTTCGGTCTATAGTTCAAGGTTCTAGTTTTATTCCGCGTTTTTGTTTCTTACTTAAAGTCTCTATTAGACTGTTGCCGCATCATTCAAACCAAGTATCATTAGAAAGCGCTATGTAATGGTGCTTCAGGGATGTCTTACTTTTTCACCACCTTTAGGTAAGAAGCTTTCGCTACAAACTTCAGCTAATTACTTGAAATTACTATGGTAAAGCTTCTTAGATAACCGACTCATTGATGAGTTTCTTATTTAAGGATAGCTAAGAACGTAAGCAGTTGTCATGAGCGGTTTGCACTACACACCGTGTATAGGGGTGCTGAGTAAGTGCTCAATGAGGACTCATTTTAGCTGTTGAGAAATTTCCCCAGTGACTGAGTAAGTCTCAATCCCACATTGAGTAAAGAATGAGTGAGGTATCAGAAACTCATTGAGGATTTATGATTGAGGAATTGACTCAGTGCTTGATTAAGGATCATTGAAGAATTAACTCAAGAATTGACTGCAAATTATTGAGAAATTAAGCGAAGATTATTACAGAATTGAGCACCCGTACCTGAGTATGACCCGTGCAAGAGGCATTGAGATTAGATACGTGAGTTGAATTATTTTAACAAATTCTCAATCCATCATTGTGTCCTTGCTTTGCGAGCACCTTGTTGTAGAAGCACTGCCCCAACAAAACAATTGAATATCTATAACTAAAAGACCTCAACAAATGAATAACTCATCTTGGAGTTTATCACAACTTAAATAATCCTAAGGGATTAATCCAAAAAATAGTAATGAAACCAAAAGTTTGAATATAATTCAGCTATTTTGCCAAAACGTGTTAACAGAAATTGACAAGCAATAAGAGCATAAGTAAATATATCGTATTCAAAGCGACAAATCTTGCTTTCAGCGTGAGCAGGAGAAAAGGTTTTTCTGGTGCTCATGGTAAGGTAGAAGGTCAAAGCAATCCCTCTCCATTTTCTTAGGCAAATGGAAAATGTATGTATATTTTACTCAGCGTTGCCCTCTTTTTAAGGAAACAACAACACCTGCAAAATATTACATTTTCATTTAAATCTCGTTTTTTGACAGAAATAAGCTTTTCTTGGAACAAAACTTTCAATGAGGAGTGGTTCTGACACTGATATTCTAACCTACAACTCACTGGCCGGGCCTCATCTATGGAAAGCCATTGAAAAATAATGTTTTCTAAATGTATATTACGTAGGCATGCCTTCTGACATATCATATAATTAATGAAACAACTCCTGTCTTCAAAATGATTTCTAACAAGTAATTAAGGATCTTGATCGCTATTAAATGATTCTGATTATGTATTAATTGTCAAATAATTTTCGATATCTAATTGTGCTACACTGCCTTGTTCCAAATCGTCAAGAAACTACTTAATTCTTGCATCTTGTCAAGTCATTCCTGAAAAGGTGCAATGTCATTTTCCATAGTTGGTACATATCAACAATCAAATAAGAAAAATGAAACATTTTAATAAGAACGTATATGAAAAATATATTTGAGGAATTTATTAATCAAAACATCAATGAATCAGAATCCAACCCTAGCCATATCCAATCAAGGATGACAATTTCTCAGTAATGGTAAGTATTGCCGTAAAAACAAGATATAAATCTTATATTTCTTTGTGGTTAAGCGCGGGAATATGTTAGGTATGGAAACATAGATTCTTCATTAGAGTACGAGGGAACACTGACCCATTTTATTAGCTTATTTTCTGCTCTGGAATTCTTATCAGTATTGGCCGCAACATAAAGTTGAAAGTCATCGTCCACATCAAAACTATTTTTCTACGCAGAATTATATATTTTTCGAAGGCTCGCTCTCTTCGCACTCCTTAATAATAAAAAACTGCTAAAGAATGTTAGAAATCGCTGCTCTTAGTATTAATTACATCATAAAATATAGATTAAGAGCATCATGCCCCGCAAATTATTGGCAAAATGTCTTATTACTCCTTATTATGAGCAATACCCTGTACAATGTTTTCTAGTCTTGCTACTTATTAGATGACTAGAAAGATGCAACTGTCTTCTCATTGCTAATTATCTGTTTCAAACCTACATACTCATAACTAGGTGTGGGAAATGATTTTGTAATAATTTATCAATAAGAAACTTGACTATATTTCTTCTTGCTTGATTCTGATAATTCCAAAGTCTTTTTGAATGATTATTGCTAATCAATTGAAAACCAAAATAAAATCAGAATCATTTGAGAGAAATCAAAATCAAAATTTTTTATTGATAATCAGAATCATAATGATTTTGAAGTACTTGTCGAGAATTATTATCAAATTTCACCCCTGCTCATGACTGGCATGGGGTATTTGTAGATACAGGGCTCAATATATTTTCACTAAAGTAACTGTCACGCTTCAATCATAAGCCGATAATCATCAGGGCATTAAGCCAATGGCAAGAAGAACAATATCAAGAAAAGAACTTCACTCGAAAACAGTAGCAAGAGTATAATGAAGTGTGGAGGAGCGTCGCTAACAAGTAGCCATCATCTTATATAGACTAAGCCATTTCATTTGATTTAAACTAAATATGTCTATCGTTCAAGACTTTGTAGCTTAGAGTGTACGTCTCTATTTTAATTCCACGGTTCAAATTGTTAAGGTTTGGATCCAGAAATTTATAGTTCTTGCAACTTTCTTAGGAAGATATCTAGTTTCAGATTCTAGTCATATTTAACTAATATTATGCATAACCCACAAAACCCTTACGATTTGCAATTATGAACGTCTAAGGTTCAGTTGCTGTTAGTATAGATTCAATAAACCCACCTGTTTAGGATAGCACTAACTTGTTGTTATTTTAACCAGTCTAAAGTCACAATAATAGCTACATAGCAGTTGCTTAACTGATTTCAATATTATGATTAGGAGTGTTGAAATATTGAGGAAATTTGTCGTATAATTGAAGATTTTGCACTCTAACTTTTTAATAGTTCCAGAATTCACAGAAGTATCGACTGTCAGAATAAATGTTAATTGGGGCCATGGAGAGCAAATTTATAGTTTTGAGACGTTTTCCCATTTGCTGAATCTGTTTGAGTCATTTTTTATACCATATTGAGCGAGAAATTAGTTTTTCATAGAGGAATTTGCCCAAGAAGTCTTTGAGAAACTTTCAAAAACCCTTTAAGAAACTGTTTAAGAATTTATGAAAATTTTTGGAGTTTTGAAAATGGACAATTCTGCAATGGGGAAATTTGATATCTGTGTACCCCTTGTTATCAGTGAGAGTTTGCTTTGCTTTATTGGTTAAGATCCCAATAAGGATACTGTTTGCCACTGAAATTACAATATGCCTGATATATCTGACTTTACCAAATATCCGGTATTGATAACCAATTTTTCAGAGCTGAAACACTGTCTTTTTCAATGAAATGTTTCAATGCAGGGATCTTCATTTGAGATGACTGTATATTATAGACATGATGTTTATTTCGTAGCACCTTGACTTGACGTATTTAGCTTATTTGACTAAAGATGGATATAATAATCACCAGTGCAAGATTCTCAAATTCTGAACTCTAAATACACTTAAAGAAACAGTATATGATATACATGTATCCCTATCAGGAAATAATTTATGCACTATGGCTTGCATGCTACTCTCGTTATCTCAACCTTGAGAAATATACTTGATACATGGGTGTAAGACATTTTTTCATAGATATATAGTTATTAAATGATTTGGAAATAACCTTAAACATATCGAAAAATTTTTAATAACACAAGGCACCTTTAACATATCGATACTCTGTACAACCCTTGTTCATGGTTGACATAAATATCGTTAAAAAATATATTATATTTGTTGCGACTAATCGATAGATACCTTTGGACAGAATTTGAAAGCAAGACTCTTTGAAGATGTGAGATATCTGAAGAATAAAGACTTTCAGATTTATTTAAGCTCATTGATGGAGTTGAAAATCGTGTTTATACCAGCCACGTATATTTCTTAGCACCTGCTAAGAAAAATTTTCTGTCTTTATAGAAAGTAATAAAGAAAGTGTTGAGGCAAACTAGAAGACATTTGTACCACATAGGAACAGCGTCGGGTGACTCTCTACGCGAACAAGAAACCTGCAAATTATCAAATCTTATTAGAATAGTACATTTACTCGCAAAAAAGTCACTGTAAATTTTCAAATTAAAATTTATATTTAGGTAAAACTGGAAACAGAGTAAGTCAAGATGTTGTAGCTCTTAGTAGCAAAAAGAGAGCAATTGTTATTATATTTAATATCTACATCAATGAAACCCCAATAGATCTTAAGAAAAAATTACAACCTTAAAGAGGCAGAGAAGATAATTTTTGTATTTTAAATTACAGATAAAAATTTATTTCAAACTCAGTTTAATAACCAGCCGAATCCTAGATTATTACGTTTGAATACAAGGACATAAGTCGAAGCGTACAGTTCTAAGAACAGCAGTTGAGTTAAACTACGAAGTTGTGCATATTGTAGGTGTCAATAGTCCACAATAGTATAAAATATATGAAGTGCAATTCTTCATTCTAAATAAAATATATGAGATGTTATCCAAGACCTTCTTGTTTAATATTGGATTTTCTTCATACACAACATTTTTATATATTGCTATACCAAGAAACCCATCCAGGAAGAGTTTGTCTTAAAGACAGCTAACAATATCCTTCTTGAAAGATTAACTTCACTTAACCAAAAATATTCTAGGTGCATATGTTTGACTTGAACATGTAGATGTTTCTTCTAGATTGTAAAATTAAACCTTCAGTGTTAGTAAAGAAAAGTTTTTGACCTTTTTAACTCAACTAATACTGACCCTTCTCTTAAGACAATGCTTCTCGTACATAGGGTGGAAGTTAATATCTTTATATTTCAATACATCGTAGAATTAACATCCAAATCACATAAATACAGTATACCTTACTCTTGCAAGAAGTTTTATGAACAAGGGTATTGATTACTAACCGATTATGACACCCATTTCCTGTTTTCTTCATACTTGTCAACGCAGACTAGCTATTCTTACTGCTCCTTGCAATGGCTAGGATTTTGCGACGCCAGAAGTATTCTTTTGCTCTTACCATCTTGGATTTACATCTATGGCTAGTTCACATGGCTCTAATACCGTTCCATATACATTTTTGTTACTTTCAGGTGCACAATAGAATCAACCCCCAGGACTTTGTGAACCTATAGAACTAGGAATAGTGTAACTAAGAATTACCTTGGCCAGTGCGTCTTGGTGTTCCTGTTAGAGTTTAGATCTCAATCTAAGAATCCCTTAAGTTCCTTAGTTGCATGAGATCGTCTTTGCCAAGGTTTTTGCAACTTCTTCAGTATAACCCGCAAGATTCTTATTTGATTCTGTATTTCGTTCCGGAGGTTGCGACAGCAGATTTTCTCAGTATTTCTAAATAGAAAGGTGAGAGATCTATTCAACGGTAGGGTAAAAGAGTATTTCCAATTTTCCGTATTGCTATATGGGAAATGATTTTGATCAAGAATGTGTCACAATAACAACTCAAAAACCCCTAAATTCAAGCGAAAACAACTTTTTATAGATCAATGCTGGTCTTCTCGAGTCAAGGCTGTCACCCAAGCAAATGGCCGTAATTAGTTTCGGATGATACATGCAAGAATGAGGATATAGAAAAAGATATAACTGAGGAACTAGAATACAACACAGGGAATAAGGTTTGTATCTTTCACGACAGCTGGTATAATATCCCTTCTCAGATGAGTGTTGTTGGCTCGTTTAACTCTCGTACAGACTCATTCTTAACCTCGACTTGAACACGAAATTTTTTCCCGCCGCTGTAGTATATTACTACTGCACTCTAGCTCTAAGAAGATAATAACAAAACAAACTATGGGGCTGACATTTCTTCTCTTTGAATGAGAGGAACTAAGGCCGGCGTCATAGCTTAAGTGTGACAGTGACAAAGCAAATAGAATATTGTTTTATTGAAAGAGTATTGTAATAATGATAACTTAAAATGGGCTAAAAGAATTCTTCACGAGCAGACTAAGGGCAGTCATTTTCTCTAACATGGTTTTCTTTTTCTTTGTTGAGAAAACAGCTGTTCATGAAGTATGAATGTCTCCTAAACAATCCTGTGGCAAACTTGACTTCGGAGACACATTCTTAATAATTAAAGATATCAGGAGCGTTGCTATGTTAAACTTTTAATTTTTGATATAGCTCGTTGTAGCTTAATAGCTTTCAGTCCGCAATAGTTATTCTTATCAAGAGGCATAGCTGTCAACTTCCTTTATTACTCAAAGAGTTTTATTTTAGTACAATTCAATAATAATTATTGAAATAGTTGAGCTACCTTTTTAAGTCTTCCTTGGCCATCATATTTTTGTACAATCTTTCACTAGTATTGTTTTCATATTTGGAACGTTAATTCAGCTTATCTTACAGTAACAATATGGCAATACTGCAAAACCCAGAAAAAGTGTACCAAAATTCAACCCGGAGTATCTATAATAAAGTAACACGGAGAAAACGGTATATCTTTTCAGTCTAGAATAACAAAATCGGTTTTTGTTTTTAAGGGTTAAAAGAAAGGAGAAAAAATTACAAGTATAAAAGAAAAAATACAGAGCACACGAACATGAAACTATTTGTACCAGGGCTTGTACTTTCTACTTTAGCTGTTTCGCAAGCTAAGTTTGAGTTCCAAGACAGAGCTCTCCAAGAAGTAGACGAACAATGCTTTGCTGAATGTGTTGATCCGGCGGTGCAGATCATAATCGACGCGTTTAATGGGTTAGAACCAGATATCCAAGATTTTGTTCTGTTCACATTACAAGTCGATTCGATCGAGGAAGTTGACATTGCGGGCGTCTTGACCACTCTTTTTGATATAGTAGGTTCGTTTGAAATCTGTCAGGCAGAAATCAACGAGTTGTCTCAACGCTTCCTGAGTTGTGAGATTGTTTGTTCCGATGAAGCATTTACCTGTGAAGAAGTCGAACAAGAAGAAGTAGATGCATTTTTGGCTGAATTGGAAGAGAAATTAGGTTGTGCTGAAGACGAAGAACCACTAAATGCCTGTGAAAACTTAGCTGCCTTGAATGCAGAGTTTGGTGCAGCTGCTACTCAAGGATTGGGAGTAGCTGCTTTTGGAACTGCAGTTCTTGCTGCATTGTTTAATATGCATTAATTTATGTACTTGAAGTTTCTGCAAAGAATACTTTTTTATCTTTAAGATAAATATTTATCAATTTTTCATATTTATAGACTCAACATTCCAGTAAAAGCAATATTTAACAGTATCAAAATAGGGGTGAAGATAAAATTTACCCCAGTTCCAGTTTCTGTTTTTGGAGAAGATGTATCTGGATTTGAAGGGGAACCTGAATTAGGTTCTGTAACAAGAGAGTTTTCATGAACAATTATATCTAACACGTCACAAATACCAAAATCTTCGCGCTCACTACAAAAATACAGGTTAAAGTGGAGTTCTTGCGCATCTATATATTCATCACTTAGTTCATCACAGTGATTCACATTATCTTCAAAATACCATTCACACGTTATTAATCTGTAAACATTAAAGTCAATAGAATCCAAACATTCAAACTGTAAAGCTCCTAGGGAATAAAGCTGATCAATAAGTCTTCTTGCATCCACATCAATAAAGTTCACTTCATTATCAATACCAAGTCTAGTACGAAGAGTTGTTTCAAACGTAGGATAGACTGCTAAGATCTTATCAAGCAACTCTACAAGACCCTCAGTAAGCGGAAGTTGACACTCTCTTATTTCCGGGGATACATCAAGCTCACGAAAGTTTGAAGAAGATACCAAACTTGTGGTTGCAAGTAGAAACAAAACTGCACTTTTCATATCTTTTTGTTATTTGTTTTTGCTTCTTATTGGTATTTTCGTTTTGTTTGAAATGAGGAACACTTTTTACAAAACTTTTCCCAGCTTTTTCTCAATAACGTACTGAATAAGAGTTAGTAAATTTGTATCGCACTAATTTCTTAAAGAGTTCTTATTTTACTCAATTATATCCGGAAAACATGCGTTGGGTTCAGTGTGAAAATGTCCCAGACCTATGTTCCAGAAAATGTAGACATACTTCAACGTTCGAACTAAACAAAACAATTCTCTTCTTTAAGAACTGCAAACTATTGAATAAGAACCAATTCTTCAACTGCAATTTATTCACTTTCTTATTATTCTTCTAACTCAGTTTTCTAGTTTTAAAAGTTGAAGGTTTACAATTAAACTGATGTTTTTCATGTCATCTCAAACTTCAACCATAAAGTTATCTCTTGGTTGAGTTCTTAGTTAACTTAAAACTAGAAACACTAGAAAGAAAAATATGTATCTGGGAGTCTACAAGACTCACCTGCTAACTTGCAAGGTTTAATTTTATGTTATTTAAATGTTAAAGTATTCTTCAGTTCCTTTCTATATTTCTTCATTTTCGTCAGTAACAATTGCCAATCCAGCACAGAGATCAAGTTGATACTCTTCGTCACAAACATAATACTGAAAATGGTTCGTTTGAACTTCCACTGCAGCAGGATCCAACTCATCACAACTTTGAACTCCATCGTCAAAATACCATTCACAAGATTTCAATCTGTGAAGATTTTCTTCAACAGAAGCTGTGCAATTGTAAAACAACAAGTTCGTGTCATACATGTGATTTGCCAGTCTTAATGCCTCTGCATGAAGTAAATCTTCTTCCTCTCCTAACCCAAGACGTAAATGAAGGTAATCTGGAATTCCTGGATTGTTCAATCCCTCCACTGCAAGATCAACAAGACCGACTAAAGCTTCAACAAGAGGAAACTGGCATTGTTTTACTTGTGGTGATATTTGTAGCTCACGTAATTTTGAAGCTGTAACCAAACTTTGAAGTGCGGAATAGACGAAAACAACTTTTTTCATTGTGTTTTGTTATTTTACTCGTTTAAGCCAAAAAAAATACGATTTAAGCCTTGCGTCCATGTGTTCCAAAAAACGGATAAAATTGAGTAAAACGAAATCCTGTATGTGAAGAAAAAATATAGAGTAAAAAACAATATGAAGTGAATGAAAAAAGAAAAAAAATAAATATTTAATTCTTATCTCTGATACTAAACTTTGGGAAAGTATTCCTAAACTTTTCAATTTACCCTATAACATAATTAAAATAGGATGTTTGATATTACCAAAAGACAAATTGCAGACAAAAACAGAGTGAAAATATTCTGTGCACTACTTTCTTCAGCTACAAGTAATAGCCCATCACACAGAGGAAGTGAATTGCAACTATCAACAACCAAAGAATCAGTTGCATCGTTAATTTCATCTTGACTTAGATCATCACAAGAATCTGCATTATCATCAATAACAAATCCACAAGTAAATAAACGATGAAGATTTTCTTCAACATCGTCAATACAAATGTCAACAAAGTCTTCGATGCGGAAAAAATTTAAAGCAGACAGAAATTCTTGAGCGTCTATCTCGTTAATGTTACTTTGAATATCTGTTACACCAAGAGTATCCAGTACTTCATCTTTTGCATCTTGGTTGTCGATTGCTTCAAATACTTCTCCGAGAGCAATCGTCAACGGCAGCTGACACTCTGTGATGTCGTCATCTTGTAACCTTCTTTCTTCGGCGTTAAAAAGTCCAATGGATGTGAAAAAGACTTTTAATATGTTTCGAAACATCATCCGGGTGTCTAATCTGTAACGATTTCTTATTTATTTTGGGATCTTTGTTAAAATTCTCTTGTTTTTTGGTATTTGTTTTGCTTTTCGATTTAGTTCCCGATATTCTAAGGCTAGTGTTGGTATTGATACTAGATATCAGATAAATAATAGGCAAATAATACTGTTAGTACCGATCAACACAAAAAGGTATAGAAGGGAGTTCCATAAACGAAAAAGAAGTTAAGAACAAATAAAGTGAAGTTAAACCATAAGAAAAATACCATTCTTGTCTTTTCATCAGAAAATCACTTTAAAATATGCACTAGAGGTTGATAGTATAATTAATTAGTTCCTAAAAAAACCAAACGGATTCACCTAACACAACACTTGCACTTTCTCTCAGTCCCTTTCATTAGCCTCTACTGACAACGTGGTTAACAATCAAGACAATTTCAATTACAAGCGCGGTAGAGAAGATCGCGATTAGTACTTCAACCCAGGACCAATTCTTTACTCCGCAAGGACCGTTAGATTCTTTTTCTGTGTGATGTGAGTACACACTTTCAGTTTCGTAATGAAAAGCTCTTGCTGTACTTGGGCCATACTCTAGCAACGAGTTCTGTCGAGTTGGGGAGAACTCGCTGGCAATTGCTAATGTAGCATCTTGCCGGGCAGGTTCGGCAGCTTCCAGTGTTCGGGCAGTTTTTTCCACTGCAGTAAGAACGGTTTCAAAAGATCCAAGATTAGCTAAATCGACAACTTGAACTCTATTTTGTGATACATTTCTTCCTTGCATTTTTTTTGTTTGAATATGGGTTTTTGTTATTTCTGTTTTCTATGCCCGGGAAAATCTCCTTTATATTAAATCGGGACATTCGGTGGTAATGCTGTATTACTGGGTTCGAGGATAAATCAATTGTTGATTACTGCTTAAAAACAAGTTGGTGAATCCCGAAAAAACTCTGGTTGATAGATATTGCATAGTATCGAATTTTGGCATCAATAGGTTAAATTCTTGTTTATCGCTCTAGAACCTGATTAGAAGAATCGAACAGCTGAAAGCACCCCATGTATACTTTTCTGAGCCTACATAGTTTGTACTAAGATGTTAATTATTATGAGATAGGTCCTGTGTCCATAAGAGAAGGAGTACCTGGTCGAGAAGGATAGGCTATAGCAAGAGATCGACATGGTTTGTATCACTTTGGAGTGTTATGTTTTACATTATTACTTCGTTTGAGCTGAAAGAGGCTGGATCGAAAAACCAGTTTCGACAACTACTTAGCTTAGGTACCAAATGATTAAGTTTATAACGAACCACACGGGTTTCGCTATATTTGAAGCTAATCAATGTCGCTGCGAATTCTATTGCTTCAAAAATAAAGTTGTCAATAATTAAGTCAAGTGCTGCTGGTGCTCGTTTCTTTTGTTCTTCAATTTCGCATACCGGGAACTTCTTCGTTTCGCCAGCGTGTCTCGCAAAGTAAAGATTACCAAATCCCGGGCATTTTGGTTTCGTCTGCTGACCCTAATACACGACCAAGAATACTATGTTGATGTAGACAATACATTATTGGGCAACTTGCAGGAGTAAGATCGAAAGCAATATATACTTATTTAAAGAAAGGGAATAAGCTGGGAAGGTTTAACTGCGACGCCTTTCTACTAGAAATTATTATTTCTCCCAAGGAATGCTGCGAAGGAGGACTCTAGGCATGTGTATCTGGTGGTTCTGTCGAATCGCCTAGATTGATAGGGTTCCTACGTATCTTTAGTTTTCTTAAGTGAGTATTTTTTTATTCAGTTTCTCTAGTTTTATTAGTACGTTTTCTGGCTATCAAACCAGCATAGTTAGAAATGAGCTTACTCAACACTGTGTGTGGACAGCCTCTAGTCTTATATCTAATAGTAACAATGGAAAATGTTTAATTTCGATTTTGCCGACTCAATTTTCACCCGTTCACAATCAAATTTAATTCAGAATGAATCGTGCATTAAAATTTTTGAAACCTATTCTTCTTCATTGCATAGTAAAATTCCTCTGAAACTAGTATCACTTAGTGAAAACTTTACTAGAACTTAGCTTAAAGAATATATTTAAAAATATCATGATCCCTGAAAGAAAAGACTCTTTCTTTCTGTCTTCATGTCCTACTAATTTTCTGCTTTAGTATGAATATGGAGAATTAATTGTTGGCACGAGTTGCTGGTACAAGGCTGCGCAGCTCTCCACCTCTCTTAGTTTTGCAATGTTCTCAAATAGCTTGGGACACATGTTAAAAATAGTTTGCGCTTTCAACAAGAATTGAAGAACAAATATCGTATTTTTGAGTTTAATTAATCAAACTCTAATGCCGCCGTAAACCTTTTCGTTTTTTTCTTTGAATAACAGAAACTATTAGTTATATACTGCTAGTATGAGCAAAGTTGCAACAAACTCCTTAGAGCAGCTGCCGCTTCAAGACAAAGAAAAAACTATGTGAAGCAACTGATTAACAAATGGCTATGACTAAAGAGCTTGCTCCGGTTCCCTAGTAACTTAATATATTTATATAAAACCTGAGAGTTAAGCAAGTTGATATACACCAAGTACAAATTCGGCAAAATCTCCTGTTATTGTGAGCTTAATTTTGACTTCAGTTTTTTATGATCGCCATGACTTAAACTTGGTCTGTCAGTTGAAAAATAACCCTTCAAACCTTAAAATTATTAGAGCTGTGGTATGTGCCAATTACTATAATCTAGTGCTAAAATGAACGATGAAAAGAAAGTGAGAGCAAAACCAAATCAGATACATGAAATTTAAATTAGACAGAGCAACGAAAAACTTGTGAATGCCTCTTACTGTTAGGTTTTCTTCACACAAGAGAAAACCCCAGATGCTTCATTTCAGTGCATAAGTTTCATTTAACAGAGATAAGAAAAGCGTCTTCTTGGCAAGAGTTTGCAAAGATATTGCTTAAGATTACCTATGGCCAATATCTTTTCAGGGAATAATACATACTATTGTTTTGATATGACTTTAGATTGTAAATGGAAACTCTAAAGTTTTCATATAATTACATTGCTTGAATTTGATGTTACTGCAATCCTTCTTATCTATATTGTTTCAATGAAAAGTGAAGCCTGATGTACACTTAACTATTGAAACTTTATGTAGAACTTATATACGAAATAAATTCATTTTTGTTATGATTTAATGTTTCAATTTTACCCGATGAAATTATTCTTCCAAGCCGACTTCCATTCTAATCTCTAGATGGGATTCAGGAGATATAATTCCATAGCATGTTCTAGAGTTTTCAAAACTCCTAGGATCATTAGATAGTTTAATAATAATAATAATAAATTCCTAAAATAAGTTAACTAAAAGTTTTTTCATCATAATATATGCTTAATTCTAAACTCAAAACAACGAATCTCTTGTAAAATTTAATTTTTTTATTGCTAAGGTCTCAATTGTTCAATTAAAAAAATATTTACAAACAATTTTAAAGTTCTGAAAAGAAGAAAATGCAAAACTTAATATACATGGTGAAAGCTTCGAGAAAATTTTCTTCCAAAGAAAAATTTTCTGTTTACGAAAAATTTGCTATGTTATGGAACCAATTCTATACTTCTCTACTTTAGAACCAATTAGGCGCTAAGAGGCATTTGTGCTCACTCTATATATGAGTTATCAAAAAAAACATTTACGAATACTTGGAGGACATAAGCATATTCCGAGCTGCATATAAATTTAGCAGATCGGCTATTTTCTCTGACCAGTTTAAAAAGTGCTGTAAGAATCGGTGATTATTTTTCATCATAGTTTCACGAATGGGTTTAGGCAAGACCTCAATTAGAATCTTAACTGAGCCACGAGACCACATCACCCTGAATTATACTTGATTAAAATTCATTGCCTCATATTGCAATAAAAAGAGAGCAATATAATTTAATTCAAAGCAAAAATAAACATGCTAAACCCCTAAAATAATGCCGAAGCTTCTTTTTGCTATGGACCCTGACTAATTATTATGGAAATATTTTCTTAAAGAACTAGCATTCAAATTCTCAATAAATAACTGCAATTTAAACATTCGGTCATATATAAGCTCTTCATGAGATGTCGTTCTCTTACGTCTCCTGCACAAAATTACCTTTGTCATATGTTCGGTGGCCTCTCTGTGAAATATAAAAGCTATTTGCAGTGATTTTTTTCTCTTGAGATCAACTCTGTATGGCTTAGAAGGCATAAATTTAATGTTAATACATTGTATACCTGACTTTCTGTCATCAATAATTACGCGAAAACCATACCAATTACTATAGTTTTCGTCTTTTACCCTAAGGAACACATTAGGTGGGAACGGAATAAGAACCTCTATCTAGTACTTATATTTCTAATCAAAAAACCAGCAAACCAATTGTTATGATCTATTTTATGTGGTAAAAGTCTTTGTTTGAACCCTTTGGGTGAGGGATAAATTATCGAGTCTCTCTTCTCCTACCCTTTTCCCCTCTTGTCTTTATTCGCGAACTTAGTTTTCTATGGCTTAGTCATAATACAAACTCAAATAATACACAGAAAACCAAGCATCCAACACATTTCCCTAAAAGACCACATTTATTCAAGAAGAAAAAGCAAATGTCACCTATGCTCTTTTAAGCTTTTTTCAAAAGTTTGATCCATAAATTAAAGTTTTGATCTGTACGAATATGCTACGCTACTTTTCTACATAAATTTTTACAGGTGCCACAAGAATACAAAAGAAAATCAGGGGGATTTTCTGCTAATACTTGGAAAACAGATATATGTTCAAGCTTGTTGCTCTTCTAAACGCAGTTTCCCTTAATATACTGAAGATCACGATATGCGAAGATAATTTTGTTTGTTTTTGTGCTCCAATCCATATTTTCATATAGATTTTTAAACTTCACAGGAATTCAGTTTAGTTTCTTGGAGTATATGTTCAAAGGAGAAATAAGAACAGTCTTGAAACATGGAAATACTACCCATTTAAAATATATTTTTACTATAGTAGTAGAATTTACACCAACAAAGTGCTCTAACAGCAGGATCAGCTGAGTTGTTTACTAGCAAACTGTTCAAATATCGTTATTTATTTAAGAGTAATTATTTAATTGAACTTAATAAAATTTTGCAGAAAAGGACTATGATGCTTCACTGTACTTATATTCGAAGAACTCAGGGAAAGAAAAAGGCAACTTAGCTTAGAACTCGCTCCAATTACCGTTACTTAGAACTCCAGAACATTGGCACTACAACACCGTGTACCATAACAGATTTTTTTCATATAAGCATAGCTTTACAGTTTTGCTGATGTTAAAAAATCTGGCACTGCCCGCTAAGCCAAGACCCAACATTCCATTAATTATAGTTGTCCCTAACTTGTGGGGCTAGTACTTATTAAAGGCTTGAAGGTATGTAGAGCTGTTTGCCATTAATAGTTTTAGAAAATTTTGAGTAAACCAAAAATATTGCAATTTCTAAGAATGTAACATGAAACCATATAAATGAAACATATGGAAATCTCTTGGCCATAAATTGAAATTTCTTAAGGTTTATGCATAAATTCTCAAACTTACCCAGAGTTCCTTAAGAACATGCAAAAGAGAAACTATATCTTAACATAACTAAATTATAGTATAATTATGATGTTTTATTTCTTGCATTCATCTTTATCAGAAAGATTTCTTTGATTTTCTTTGATGCTGTACCTTAACTCCAGGTAGGTTCTTGTAAATATCTAATGCGTACCGAAAACGCAGAATGAAAAAAAAAGAATGGATCTTATATTTAAAATATTTTATTAAAGCTTAACATAACTTTTTAAGTTTACTTTTATTTTTCTTCATCTTAGCTCTCGTTTTATGTTTTTCCGTGGCCCCAGGCGAAGTAAAACCAGGTGTGGCACTGTTAAGAATGGATTGTATCAATGCCGCATTACCATGGAATCTTTACAATGTCAACACAAAACAAGAATGAGGAAAACTTGGATGATATCTTAAACTCCGCTCTGGACGATTTAGATTTAGATAACGATGAGAATGATAACAATCCAAAAGATTCTGCTGAAACGATTCGAAATGCAGCAGAAACAAGCCGAAATCTTCAAGAAGAAAGCTTGGAGAACCTCAAGAAAACCTTGGACACAGAGAATGTTTCTTTGGAGGATTCATTCGCTTCTCTAATGAAAGATATGAATAACCCTGAGTTTACCAAAGATCTTGAGAATGCGATGAAAGTGCTGAATTCAGATCCTGATGCTGATATTTTGAAAGAACTTGGTGAGTCAGGTGATCCTGGATTTGCAGAAATGATGAAGAAATTAACTTCAGCAGCTTCTTCAAATGATGTGGAAAATATGGGCGAAGATATGATGCAGAAAATGCTTGGCGAATTTGAAAACTTAAGCCAAAAGGAGGGTTTTCAGGATCAAATTGATAAAATGATGGCAAAAGTTGTCTCTAAAGAGGTCATGTATGAACCAATTAAAGCAGTTTCGGAAGAGTTTCCCGCATTTTTAGCGGAGTTCAAAGACAAAAAATCTGAAAACTATCAAAACTATGGGAAGCAATATCAATATTTTCAACAAATTGTTGGTGTCTATGAAACAGAACCTGAAAATTCAGAAAAACTGATGAAGTTAATGCAAGAGTTGCAAGAATTTGGGAACCCTCCACAAGAAATTTTAGAAAAAGTGGCACCTGGAGCTGGACTAAATCCTCTTCTCAATATGCCAGGAGGAAAAGATGGAGTTCCAGATTGTCCACAAATGTAGAAAATTCACGTCAAAAATCTGCTTTTTTCTTATTTGTTAAATCTACGGTTTTAAAATTACTGACTCAATTTACAAAGTTTCTTTGGCTAAATCAACACTTGTTGTATCTCCATCATTTCCCCTTCCTTCTTCAATATCCGTTTCAACTTCGTTAGAGTTAGATGGAGCAGATCTAACTGCTGGTTGCGGAACAAACTTCTCATCTGAATGCCCTTGGTAAGGATAAGGAGGTCGAATAGTAAGTTCCTTCTTTTCCTCAGGAGATACATCGAGAAGGTTCTTTTCTTCAGAAGAAGCAGATCCTAACTTAATATTGAGCATAGCTCCAATCGAACACAATCCCAATAAAGCGAGCACCGCAACTCCACCAATATTTGCGTCTAGGTCAACAGCTGCTGCCCCACCAGCAAAAGCAAGAGATCCAAAAGCTAACACACCAAGTACAAGAATTCTGGGATCCATTTCTATTTCCTTCTTATTTTATTTCTGGTCTACTAGAGTCACTTATTTTGTCGGTGTAAATATATTTTGGATATGCTGTATTTAATCAGTTAACGGCTCGTATTGGGAGCACTGATAGTGAATATTTTGGGCAATCCCATTTTTGCGTTGTTTTCTAGATTCCATTCACATATAATATAATAGGTAGATATCATTATCATTAACGGTAGCACGTTAGCTTACCGTTAATTTCCAATACTACTGGTCTTTAAATATTGAGAGGGAGAAAAGTATGTATATGTACTAACGTTATATTTAACGTTTCTACTATACCGATATCTAATGGAATACATAATTAGGATTATAATCTTCAGAATATACCAAATCTTGGTCTCGGTATTCTCTTAGAAAGAGTAAGTTTCATAAAATACTATTTTAGGGAAACCCCTCATAAGTTAAGAACTTTTGGTTAGTGGCAAAGTTGAAAACAAAGAAACCATTACAAGAAGAGATACATGTTAGAGCGCCAATCGATACTTCCCAGTCAAAGAGAGTTAAGGTGTCTCTTTAATCAAAGTGGCGTCAATGAATGCTAGTAGCCTTAAAATTCAAAAACATGCAGGTTTATACTAACCTAGAACTATATTATTTCTTCACATAGTAACATCTTGGTACTGCAGAAAGTTGAAATCAAAGGCTTGGAACATCTCGAATAGGAGGGCCGCATTTCACCATTCAGATTTGTTAGACTAGAAAGAAAAGATAGCCTGTTGAAGATTAAACAGAAATAATCGGGTTTTAGTATAGGAACGGGATGAGGGCCAACGGAGCCTTCTCGTAGACCACAACTGTTGTATTTATACAAACATTTCAAGAAAAGTAAATAATCTCGAAAGATACTCAGCGCCATAGAAAATACCTCAAACAACACGTTATTAAAAGAACCTACTTCCCCATTCCTGATCACACCAACATCATGTATTCTCTAGATAGGCACCACCTACAATGACTTTCCTTGAACCACCGACAACTCCAACAACTATCCAACTTTGCAACATATATAATACCCATCCAACTACCGCAAGATTAACGTAAGCTTCAACAATATTTGAGTCATTGTATCACGAAATGAAAAAAACCTACAGCAAGGAACACGCAGCTCAATGGAAAATATTCAAAGCAGCTATTCCTAATATCTCTCTCGGCGCAGCTCTGATACATCATGGATAGAGTCAATACAACTAGTACAGTTACGAAATCATCCTTTTCATTTCCTAAAACTGTCGTGTCTAGACCTCATGCTAAAGAAGCTTCTACATTACTCTTCTCTGCATTGGTAATTTTCCAAATTCGGCTTCTTTCTAGAAGCAACTACAAATATAGTCATCGCTTGTAGTATTGCTGATTCGCTGGAGGGGTTGTAGGTTCATAAGGAGAGAGTTTAAAGGGAAAGAGTTGGAACTACCATGAGCCATGCACTTGCTACGTGTTGTTTCTGCTAGCAATACCATTTTCACATTATAGAATTTAAGTTTGTTTACCTCATAATGTATTCGTGCTAGAATCTAAAGCTACGATATGACTCACTAGCAGCACTATATTACTTCGAGGCTACATTATTTTATTACCCCGTGGCAGCAACAAAACCTAATCTAAGCCCAAATTTACCCATTCTTCAAAACTAGATGCTTTTGATCGTTGCCATAGTTACTTGTCTATGGCAACAAACTTTAAAGAGTTCTTCGGAGGGAAAACCAGCATCTCACCTAAGTGGCGAAATGTCCTCAGTGAGTTCAAAAAATATTTAATGGAGAAGTCAAAGACAATGAGAATTTGGAGACATTCTTAGTACAGTGTTGAGAACAAAAGATACAGTTCATTATTAAACTATCAGCCCTACTTCTTCTCTTTAACTTACGAACCTCTGAATGGATTACATGCTTCGCTTCTATCAAGCAGAGTTCAAACAATACTAGTAAGAATATTCCCTGAATGAAGGAATGGTTTCCGATTTACCGAAAGTTCTTGCAAATTCATTATTCAATAGAAGTAGATGAATTCAAAAGGTAGCTTACAGAGAAAATTAAAGCAAAGTACTAAGATCCCCGTAAATGCTGTTATTTCCAGCTAATATTAAGTTTACTTGGTTTCTTTGCTGTGAATCCTTCTGGATGCTGTATGCCTACTGAGAGAACTTTACAATATGAACTTGGAACATACGCTCAAGTAACATGGTTTTGTATATAAGATTGTGGCTTGGGTGGTCTTGTGCTTAGATATATGACTTCAAACTCTCCAAATATTGTATTTAGAATAGCTAAAGTTAATAATAAAATTTACTGTAGAATTGGAGGTGTACAGTGCAAGTCCTTTATTCTTGTTGGCTGCATAAATTATGTTTAATTTTAAGATGGGACTGTAGTACTATAAATATTAAAAATGTCGACATATATTACAGGAATCATGATATATTCTCTTCTTATCTCAACTCCAATCCCCATACCAAGCCTACACACATTAGCTTCATTTTGTCTTGTTCGAATCGATGACTAATAAGCTTCAATGTACAAATTGATATTTCAAATAAGTGACAAAGAAAAATCATAATATGTAAATTGTCCAAAAAGATTAGTAAGATTAAATATAAAATAGCAAACGAGTAAGTAGATAATCTGGCTTGAGTCTAATTCACGTCCTGGTTGTATTCATATACTAAAGTGACCAAAAACATAATATATATGAAGATTGGAAAATTTTATGTGTTGAAACCCTTTGCGGTTTATCTCTATGTCCAGATCTGAGTTCAAATTAATATAAAGTTAGCTCTGTATGTAAATTAGAGTCAAGGTGATGGGGTTTATATATTGGAGAGAAACGTGGGACTGCTAAGAAATACATAGCAGCCCCTTGATGTTTGTTGCTCGAATATTTTAGCTTTCAAGCTAGATGAAGATTTTGTTCTGTGTTCAGATGTTGATGTTAATTATTCTATCTAAGCTCAGGGGAGGAAGCCATATGAAGGGCGAGTTGGAGAGCACCGATTTGAATCATATAGCTTTTTCTTGTGGGGCAAGAGCCTTTGATTCACAGATGGGCCAACGGCTTCGAATAAGGGTAACGTTATCGAGGCTGTTATTGACATATTTTATGATGTTCAGTTTAAGGATGGAAGATATTTTTTAACTGTTGAGATAATAAGAAGATTATTCTTGCGTTTTTTCTGTGATTTTTTAGTTACTACATCTATTCTTCGCAAGTTTTTTATTGGGCTTAGGGAGCACATATTACCCCAATGACTGTTTTAATTTTTATGAGTAAGGCTATGTACTCATTATTGGTAAGAATTTTGTAAGAGGGAGTTTGAGGCTCCTGGCTAGTTAGTATACCTAAATTCATATACTCTTATATTTTAGCTTCAGTAACTCGCAACTGAATATTATTTAAAAAATAAAAAAATCGATAGGTTTTTCTTTACATCTGGGATATATTTCAGTTCTCTAACATCGATTTTGGTCATCCTAGAATATTTTTGTTCCGGGTAAACGGAAGCAGCAGAAATCAGCACATTAAGCTCTTAATCTATTAAGTGTACGATACTTGAAGCTTTTGCATACATGAGGCTACCAAGATATGTTTTTGGATGACAAGAAGATTCCATAGATTGAAAAGCCAGTTTTCATTTAATCGATTTTACAACCAGTGTTTTTTTTCGCAATTTTTACTAGGAATTTCCGGGTCAGTAAAGAATAGAATATGGCCATCAAGGGCGTTTTTATTTGGAAAGTCCCAGGAACCGCCATTGCAACCGAAACCATTGACCAGTTCCTATATCCTTTGGTCAAATATAGGAAAACCAACTCGCTCTTCTCATGAAGAATGTCGTATTAATTTTTCTTCCATAGATTTTTGTCTGCTCTAAAAGGTTATCTAATTTATCTTATTTTACTGGATGAGCTTACATAGGAGGTTCTACCAATTTGAATATTCTTACCCTTTATGTGATGTTAAAGCAGTTGGCAAATTTTGAAATCCGTTGCTTCAAGACAGTATTTGCTTTCTACCTTCTATTTCAATCCCACAATGCTGTATAACTTTCTTGTTCCATATATCTTCCTTGTTTTAGCGATTGATTTCATGGGGGGGGGGTAACAGAGTGGATATCAATATTCCCAAAATATGAAATTATTCAATAAGTTGGAATGTTCATAAGTTTCTTTAAAATTTTCGAGTGTCATCGTTTATGATCCTCTTAGTCATATTACTTATTTTGATAGTTATTGTGTTTCATAGCTGGTGACACCTTTGAAGAAGAGGTCATATCATCGATGAAATTTCTTCACCTAACCTACAATTTTACGTTGGAGTAAAATTATATTTAGCTATACCTTGAACTAACATGTTAGGTTTTTATATTAACTTTGATTATTTTTTTGTACTCTAAAAACTGAAACAAAGCTTTTATTCTTGTTTCTGCATTCTTCCATATATGTAAGTTCAATTTTTCTTGTAATCGACTACTCCTCTAAATAATTCACGATAATTGTGAACTTTTGATTCAGCATAGTTTGAATATTTTTCGGTAGTTGCAAAATTTTGCTTGAATAGCATTGAATGTGGTACTATATTAATATTACACGGAATTATGGTTCCAATAGATTAAAAATTGCAATGTGTCCCTTGTGTATCATTGAATATTGCCTTGTTTCTATTTTGATTGGAGCAATCTCAGCACCGAGTTTCTTGTACATTATGATGGAATGTATTTATCGACGATTATCTATATATTTATTACTGGAATAGCAGGCGACATTTCATGGAGACAATATACTTTTATTCTTTCAACTTTATATAATGTTATGAGATCTGAATATGAATAGAGAGAATGGCTCTCAACCATTGTATAATTAATTTTTAAGTACTATTGATATTAACTGTTACAATTAAAGTAGAACAGGGATATTGTGTCTTGATTGCAAAAATTAAGCTATTGATTTTCAGGTAAATGTCTCGAACGATGTTTTTCTATTTATTTTAAAATATTTTATTGAAAAAATAACTATTTCCATATACTTTTATTGGACAACTTATCGTGTAGAATATCATCGGAAGCCTTAACCCGGCTATATCTAAATTATAAAATAGTTTAGAAGAAAAATATAAGAAACTAATCTTGATAGTCATTATTCACAAATCTACAATCTTCTGGATTTAAAACATAAGACTGGAGTCAAATTAGAACTGACAAGGTGCAACTTCTATTATTTTTTCGATTAATGCTTAGATCAGTTAGACAGTAAGTTTCCAACTCTGATGGTGTAGGCAGTACTCTCTAGCGGAAGCATATAATATTTCTTACGTGGAATAAAAAGTCAAAAATCATATCCCACAAAGAGCCAGTAATGCTCGAAATAAAAATACTACGGTATAACAAGCCATATAATAACAGAAAGGAAAATTACAGGCATAAATGTCATTTATAATCCCAATATTATCTTCCCCTTTCATCCAGGATTGAAATCATTTCCAGGGTGTTATAAACATAGCCCGTCACGAGGTTTTTATATATGTTTTTGCTGTAGGAATTTTGTCTTCCTGATTAACTCAATTAAGTTTAACCGAGTTTTCTACTGAACAGTTCCAATAATCATTCGCTTATATAGCGTATACAGGTTAGCCAAAAAGAAACTTTAAACTACGAGAAACAACTCTTCATAGGATAGGCGCTCAAATTATAGTTATTACCCAGTAAAACTAGGCATAATGCTGCGTTTTTTCTAGAAGTCACAATCTACATGAATAGATACAATGTTTCATTAAGAGATACTCAGGACGTAATAATTAAGTCTTAGAGACATTATTTTAAATATCGCCCAAGACTTTATTCCCGGTGCTTTTAGTGATGATTGTTTGAATAGATAATGATGCATTGTATTTTTAAGTCTGAAAAAGAAGAATTATTGAGCAGATTATTTGGAAGTTGTAAAAATGAATATTTTTCTATTGTTGATCATGAAATTTTCAATTATCCTGCAACTTTTGGTTATATTCCCGTGTAAGGGTAGCTGTGACAAATCTTGTAAACTTATCTTATATTGCTTCTTTGCCAACATACAGTAATTTATTTGGAAAGAACTCAGCAGAAATTATACCCTACAGTTTTGGTTACCTTGCACCCGGCCTCAAATTTCCACATTACAATTTCTTCTAATTCTGTCCAAAAGAGACCATATTGCTATTGAAAAACCTATTAGATATGAATCTAGTAATTTTAACTATGATCAGAAAAATACAGGGCTTGCAAAATTGAATATTAAATAACAGACTAATGAAGACAATAAGCATCAAGATTCTCCAATACCCTAACATAGCTATCAAATCACAGTCGCAAACTTAATTAGAGATTCACAGGTCCAATATCAATCTCTCGAAACATATAATCTGTCTGAAAAAGTAATATGTTGACTTATGGATATCATAAATAGTAGTCAAGAAGAAAAAGTGGTATAATTGTCTTATTCCTTAAGGAATTTATATTACCGATATTTAGTTGAATCTTACTTACCAACACAAAAGTATGTTGATTAAGTTTTGCGGATTTTGATTCTTTGTCTTTGACTTCTTATTTACTTCTATAACAACTGGAATTTGCAAAATTAATTTACAGGCAGAATAAACTGGAACCGTTGACCTTGGTTACTACCAATATGTTGAGATGAATTTATAAATTCACTGCAATGAATCTACTCTACAACATTATTGAACTCAAATTAAATATTTGTGCGACAAAAGGCATTGGTATCAATAGAATTGAGATTACTATCATAGCACACTATCAACTTAGCAATCTCAACTTGGTCATTGTACATCAATTGGCTAATAATAATAAACACTAAAGTTATTGTTAACATCTATTTTGTGTCTCATCTCTGCATCTTATATAAATTGTTTTTAAATCTAAATACCATGTTCTTAAAGTGCTGCGCTGCTTTAAATCCAGTAAGGTTTATCACTGAATACTGTCAAGACTATTATTTTCTTACTTAGCGAATCTGTTGGTAAAAACAAGAGAACCTGCAGGAACTATATGGGTTGGCCTCATCTTATTAAATACTAGGTTTCTTTTCCTGGTTTCATAGAATTCTAACTAAATACGTTTTGTTTGGTAAATATGTAACTAAAGTGATATGCTCTGATAAATGTTACCTAGAATCCAGCTATAAAAGTACTAAAAATGTAAGACATTTAGATATAGTAACAATCAAAATATATGAAACATATATATATATCACTATTCATTTTTATTTTGTCATACTATAGTAACCATCTAAATTTAATAACTTAGTATTCAAAGAAAGTGTTCATTAAGAACAAGATATCCATCACTTTGAAGTCTCTGGCTTGATTGTTAGCAATATGAAAACGGACTCAACAACAGCATAAGATACTTCATCTAATTTAGTTAATTTATATAAATGTAACTATAACTATCATTGCATTGTTGCCTTGTTGTTCTCTTTTTTTGATACTTGGGATGTATACGTTACTTCTTTTCAAAGTATCTAACCCTTACTTAAACAACATAATACACGACGGCAGCTATTTTTTGTATTGAACAAGAACATGATAAAAATATTATTATTCAGCCATTAGTAATGAATTAGAGCACAATTGAAAATAAGAATCCTGGTAAAAAAATTTATCTACTTCATGAGAAAAAATATCGTTTGTCGTATTAACATTTTGGGGACACAGGGGGTTGAACGATAGGTGTCAATGGCACTCGGTTCGCCTGAGTAATTCTTGTTCAGTAAGAACAGACCTTCTACTTTCATTTCAATAATAAAAAAATACTTGCCCCTCTTTTTCTGATTCTTTTTTTTTCATACTGTAGCACATGACAATGGAGAATGATAGCCTGCTGAACATGCAAACATCTAGAAAGGAATTAAGCTTATAAATAATTTTTTATAAAATACAACAATTAACTAAAAATATCTCAATTTTTTTATAGTACTGCTTATATATTAAAAAAAGAATCTCTTGGTAAGTTTTGACTGATGAGGTATTGGGTTGGTTTAGTTCTTCCCGCAATGCAGTAAGTAGGTGTTGCAAGTTCTTATTCAATCTTACTAGTAGCATCCCAATCTGCTAAAGCAATTACATTAGATTCCCATCCTTTTTTTCTCAATTTATTTAAAAGATCTTTAATTATTTATATTCCAACTCATGTTGCTCAGCTATTTGGGGGAATTTTCTTTATTCACAATATGGTTCATCAAAATCAGAGCTTACGCTTTGAAACAAGAATAGTACTATTCAATACTGAAGCTAAGTTGATTTATATAATCCTCAAACAAATAAAAATATATACACTATCTAGAAATCTGGGAATATTTCTTCTTAGTCTTATTTTAACCAAGGTGACTTTAAGACAACAGCAGAAATATTTCTATATCACAAGGGTGCTTTACTGTGTAGAAACATATAAATGAATTTTGGCACAGCCTTACGAAGAGCTCGACAAGTAGTCGGAAAAGGCGGAAATATGAAAGAAGTTGCTCGTCTTATTCAACACAACCATCAACAAAATACTTCTTATAAGCTTCTTGGTCAAATTCAATTACTTAACAACAATGTCCCATTACCTTATATAATAAACTTGGCGACATTTTTCAAACACGATTTCCATGTCACAGAACATGTACTTATCCCTCGTTCAGATTCTGAAGCAATTGTTGAATACTCTATTTCTCAAATTAATAATTTTCTTAAAAGAAAGAAAGATTTAAAAATTAACGTGCTGGAATTTGGTGTTGGTAGTGGTTGTTTACTTCTAAGTATTGTGAAGGAACTAGAAGAAAAGGGATTTCAAGTACATGGAACTGGAGTTGATATATCAAAAAAAGCACTTCAAGTCGCTGAAAAAAATATTAATCTGTTTGATTTAGATAAGAAAGTTGACCTCCTTCAAATGGATTTCAATAATATGAAAAGTGTTTCTGCAAAATTTAGTCACATGAAACAGTTTGATCTTATTGTTTCAAATCCACCTTATGTGACAAAATCAGAGCTTGAAAGTTTGAAAAATACAAGTAAACAGTTTCAAATGGAGCCTGAGTTAGCATTAAGTGGAAATCGTCAGGATGTTATTGATAATTATCGGTCTATTATCAATCTGGTTAAAATTAATAATCTTCTCACACCAAGTGGTAAACTAATTCTAGAATTTGGAGATACACAAAAACCTCAAATTGAAAAGATAATTCTTACAGCAGGTTTAGTCATAGAAGAAATAATCAAAGATTTGAACCAAAAAGATAGGGGAATAGTTGCAAAATACGAATATTCATCTTAAACAAGAAAGTGTTTTACAAACCAACATACTTGCAAGATGGAATTGATGTCGTATTTGTAGATATGAAACTTCTATATACTCGAATACTATGTGTGTCATATCTGCACTGAGTACAACCTTCGTACGTCACGGGATCCGCAGCGTAACATTCAGCACATGATTCCGGTTCCGGTACTTCTTCATCGGGAAAAGTACATTGCAAACCTGCTTGATTAATCTCGAAAATCTTCGGAACCGGATCATGTTGGTTAAATAACATCAAAGCACAGCCAGTTTCATTAAAGTCAGAATTTTCGCTTTCTATAATTGACTTAATTCCTACTCCAGCTATTGAAAAACTGGCAAATCTTACTTTTGGCTTAAATTTTTTTAAATTGCTTCTTTCTTGGTAAAAAGCGTTCATGTAATTTGCTATACTGCTTCCCATGCTGTGACCACTTAAAAGAACTTTTACTCGATCCGAGCGTCGTAAATTAAGACTGGAGATTGTTGTAGAGATAAAGTTATCTGCTTGAGAAACGTAGTCTAAATCCTCAACAGAGAATGCCTCAATGCAAGCTTCAGATCTTGGATTTCCAAACGCAAATATAATCTCATTTGCACAGTTATCTGCAAAACTTATTGTGCCACGAAATGCAAACATCAAGTAAGTAAATTTTGAACTTGCTTGTGTTCCTGTGTACTTGTATGCAACTGCATTAACCCCGTCTTCAGGTCTAAGTGCTCCAACAAGCTCAAAATCAGTAATGTTTACCTCATTTTCATTGTTTACATAAGTTACAGTGTTAACATCCAAAATAGGCTGCATTGCAGATTTGAATTTCTGTACATTGTCAACATATGGTAGTAAGGATGTGTCAAATATTGTTTGCCAAGGGGTGTTGGATGATATTTGAAAACTATGTTTTTTTGGTGTAGATACAAAACCAGCGCACAAGTTTCTTGAGAGAGTTGAAGCTTTGGATAGATTTAATAGCCATAAAATAAGTGGATAAAAGATTTGTTTCATGCTTTTTTATATGGGTAGGATGAAATATTATTTTCTTATAGTAAGAATTCTCTGCGTTCCAAATATTGTTTGTTCCGGATTGCGTTTTAGAAAATAATTAAAAAATAGATCGTATATATAGTCTTGAATTAGAATAATTTAATTCCGTTTAATAATTTAAAAAAGATATATATATAATATTGTTTTACTAGATACTTAGTAATACAATTTATAGTTGCTTTAACTTAAGCCACAGGATCTTATTTTGTTTTTTTTTAGTTTATCTATGAAGAGGGTAGTATACTAACCTAGATTATAGGTGCAAAGTGAGGAAAATTCCTCATTGAGGAATTCAGGAACCTGAAAAATAAGTCATGAAACTCAAATTTGTCAATCTCTTCCTCATTTGATATTTCATTGAGTTCCTAAAAATCGTCGCTCAAATAATCAGCCATTCTTCATTCATTGTGGAATGGATATTCACTCAACCTCTTTTAGTCACTGGCAGAACTCCTCAAAAATCCGATTGATTACTCAATGAGTACTCATGCTGCACCGCTGCTTGAAAATAAAAGATGTTGTGAACGGAAAGTAGATGGTTTCTGAGGTGTTTCTTGTTATTATGGCCTCACAAAATTAAATTTAGCATAACTAGAGTTGTCCATGTGAAGAACTCGAATGAACAGCCAAGGAATTTAACCTGGTAACTTTTAATGAAGCTACTTGCTTTAATGTCGTTCAGAGTACCCCTGTTAAGCCTAAGATTAACTGAAGGTTTAGCAGGTAGGGTAGCACCTGCAGCCATTAAATACATGGGCATCTGAAAGTTTTTAACCTCGTTGTGTTCACTAAGAATAAAAACTTTTCTGACTGATATTCTTGACTCTTATTCTCTATAACTATGTTCGATATGACTATTCCTACTCAGTTCCCCCCTTTCCAGTTTCAGTTCCCACTCCCAGGGTATCATACTGAAACCCCCCGTATCTTATTTTCCACTTCCCACTTTCCCCCTGCAATACATCCTTCCCACCACTACTGGTTCCACGTCCCCCTCTAACTGCAAAGGCCCAACTTCTATTCCTCAACTTCCCTTTCCTATTAAAGCTGCTAGTATCCCTGTCAGGTTCCTGGACAACACTTCCCTCTTTCAAAGCAGCTGTTCCTTTCACTTCATTTCCCACAGATACCCAGTTCTCCCTAACATTCCAGTGGCGGGCGAATAACTCAAGCTTCCTCGCCTCCGGGTACATTTTCTCCAATAAGGTGTATACAGCGTCTGGTTTCCTAAATGGTTCTCTTACGGCTCCTTCTACTATATCATTTCCAACTTGAGTCCGCAACTTAACATTCAGACCTTTAATTCCGATTATTAGCAGTTCCTTCGAATGCATCAACAAGTTCCCTTGAGATTGGAAAGTCTTCCCCAATGACGTTTTCTTTATCCATACCAAATACTCTTTTATCGAAAATCCCTCTTCAATCAGCCACTTCATACCAACATCCAACTTGTTGTTAGGTACCCAAATTGCCGCCAAACCTTTGTTAACTATTTTACCTAAAGGAATACGTTTAATCTGCTCATCCTTTAGAGTGGAAAAATGTAGCGTCATTCCTCTCGTCGGGTTATTTGCTACTCCAACATCCCAAGGCGGATCCGCATAAACTATGTCGAAGCCCTTCAACTCAATTCTTTTTTCCATAATATCCGCTTCCAGCAACAAACTCTGGGATGGCTGCATCCACACTTTCATAACTCCTTTTTCTTCATTCCTCAGCTCATAAACGTGATCCTGCTGGACTTTCCTGACCTTCCATCCTGATGATTCCACTTCCCCGTGTTCAACTAGACTCCTGCACTTATCCATAAATTCCGGCACTAGCAACTTCCTCATCTCTGCTCGGACCGTTGCTCTCTTATGCCTTCTACTCTTCTGCTCTTCATAAATCCTCTTCCACTCCTCGTATTTAACAAGCAAATTCTCTTCCTTCCCCAGGTCCTCTCTCAAGCTCTCTTCCCTCACTTCCCCCTTTCCCATCAGGGCTTCCTCAGGAGTGGCTCCGATCTTCTTCAATACATCCTTCCCGATCAATAAATTCGAAAAAGCCCCTTCCGCGAGTATGATCCTGGTAGCCGAAGCCTCAACTGTTACACTCCTCCCCTTCCCTCTGACGTTTATTTTCAAGTCACAATACACCTCCCCTTTCACTGCCACCATCGACTTTGTAGCCGTCTCCATCCTAACTCTGGAACTACTTATCTCCAGCGGATCTACAAGCTTATTCCCCACAAAATATTGATAGCTCCCACAGGTTCTCGTAGCTCCACTGTCCATAATTGCGTCGACTTTCCTCCACTCTTCCCTTGCCTTGATCCAAAATGTTGTCCCTTGTTGCTGATGCTCCATATCTCCCTCCCTATCCTTCCTTAAACTCATCTCGGAAACCAGATTAACATACCGTTTCAAGTCAAACAAGGACCACGTTCTGGATGAACATTCCCCTGGAGACAAAATATGAATAGACTCCTCAGTCAGCGGTTTCTGTTTATCCCTGAGTTCATCAAAGTTCTCAAGTATTCTCCTTTCCCTCTCATGATACGGTAACCTTCTTGATGTGTTAACCAACATTCCCTTCTTTCTCACCCCTGGCTTCAACGAAGTATGATCGTGAATAAGCTGCAGCGAAATCTTCAACCCCCTATATTCCCCAATAGCCTGTGTTCCACACAATTTCTGGGTCATAGAAATCAACTGCGACTTGCTCTTCCCAGGTAGCCACGGCTTCCTAAGCATACCCCTCCAATTACCGATTCCATATACCCTAACTAGCTGTGCCAGCACCAACTTCTCCTTCGGTGTCCAACCCTTATTTGTGGACAACCCTCTCAATATACCTTGGTCTAGCGCCGCACAACTCTCCGGATACTCCACCACTAACCAAGCATCCGCTTCATACTCCACCTTCACCTCTGCCACCTCTCTCACTTTCCCTCTCTTGATCTGCTCCAGCTCTTCTTCGGCTTTCTTTCTTATTCGCTTCGGCAACCTCTTCGTTTCCAGAAACTCCCCCACCATCTCCGGTTGATCATTTGCTATCTGCTGAAAGGGCTCCACTGTTGGCTCGAAGGTTTCGAAGCCCTTCCATGCTACAGTGAAGTTTAACCTCCCCTCCGAATCAAGTAATGTTAGCAGTTCCTTAATCTCAAACTCCCCTTCGTTGTATACCCACACAGCCTTAATTGTTTCATCCATCTTGAACATCTTATCCTCATAGAAAGTTATTCTTTGGCTGTGAACCTCCCTTTCCCTTCCTTTCAAGTTTTTAACCTTATATAAATTGTGACCCGTGGTGGAAACCACTTGGTACGGCCCCACCCAGCTCAAGCGCAGCTTATCCCGGCTAAGGGGCAAACCCTTCAATGCCACTAACACCCAGTCCCCCGGCTGGTACTGTACTCTCTCCAGGGGTAACCTCTTATTCAACTTATCCCTCGCCTTCTTTCTCAACCCCTCCAGCTTTGAAAACACATCCTTATCCTTCTGGAGAAGTATTGCTGTAAACTGATCCATAGTCTCCAGCGTTTTTTCCGAAGGAATGATTAGTCGCTGCTCTTCACTGGAGAAAATAGGGTCTAGTAAATGCTTTTCCCGCTTTTTTATCACCTCCTTCCAATCTTTATTCATATAACTAAGCTCTTCACTACGTCCCATCATGATCTCATTTGGGGTCATTCTTATTTTAGATCGTGGTCTGTTATTCAAGAAACTTTCCGTCAAGTCCAACAACTTCACCCAGTCCTCCCCCTGGACCATATACTGCGAAGCCAGGGTCCTGAGAACCTTTAACAAGGCTCTATTTTGCCGTTCACTTCCGGAGTTTGACCAAGGACTATATACTATACTAAAGTTATGACTTCCTCCATAATATTTTAAAAACTCCTGAACAACAGAGTTCGCAAAATGGGAACCTTTGTTAGTCGACAAGATAAAATTATCAATTAAACCATTCGCGCTTCTCCACTTGATGAGACATCTAACCACCTCTTCCGCACTGGCTGTCTTGCAACGTTGGATTAAACATTTCCTGGAAAGATCATCTGTCAGCACCAAGATATCCACTCCGCGTAGCTTCATAAAATCTGCGTGAATTATCTGGTTCGGGTGTTCAGCGTGTATTGTTCCTCCATAGGCTCTCCTGATCAACTTCGTTGGCCGCTCACAGTGGAGACATACCCTGGCCAATTCATTCACCATTTCCTTCATACCTCCCACTGACAGCTCCTCCCAATGAAAGCCTTCACATATCCTCGCTACCTCTTCCTTTGAAGCGTGACCCGAAGCGATGTGCACTTGAACCATCAATCTTTCCTGCATCTCCTTTGGTATCACTATTTTCTTGTTCACTAAGTACAAACCTCCCGGTGACAGCTCCACATCCTGTATCTTGGCCAGCCTCTTCTTCACTAACTCGCAGAAGTCTGCCAGCCTCTTCTCGTTCATCAGATTGTATTCTCCTTTCTTCCTTCGATAAATAGGGTGCAGGTAGCTGATCCTTGAATCCACAAACTTCCTATATGGTGGACTGCTTTCCAATCTAGTTTTTCTTCTTCCCCTATTTAAATCCTCATCGACTAGTTTATTTACTTCATCCTTCGATTCCTGTTCCCTGAGTATCCTCTTGAGCTTCTCCTTTGATATCCTAAAAATACAACCATTCCATCTTAACTCGACCTTATCCTTCATCAGGATATTCGTTTTCTTCCTCATAGCATCAGGTACCCCCCATCTAGTAAGGCAGTCGGCTAGTATATTCTTCTCCCCCTCTAAATGATGGAAAACAAGCGTGAAGCCTTGTATCATCATTTTCCATCTTTCTAACCTACCTAGCTCCGCTGCCTTAATTAACTTCCCTGGGTCCATGAGTCCTAAGATATTTCTATGATCCGTAAAAATATGTATCGGTGTCGGGTGAGAGTAAAAAATATATTGGTATCTAAGTAGAGCCTTCAATATTGGGAATAATTCTTTTGAGGTTACTGACCAATTTAAACCAGGTCCTGTAAATGTTCCCGAGATAAAAAACATTGGTTCAAATGTGAATACATCATCCGACTGTGGGCTAGCCACTATACATGCCGACCAAAAAAGATGGCTAGCATCAGTGTATATAGACAGCTTCCTCTTCTGAGAATATAAGGCTAAGTTTCTCTCCATCGCCTGACTGATATATTTTTTAAACTCATCAAACTTGATCCTATCTTTTTCCTTCCAAAATCCTTCTAAGCTCACCTTTTTCCTCTTTTTCTTATTCCGTCTATATTTGTATGGAACTAGAGTGTTGATAGCTTTGTTCATTCGCTGCTCCAAATATCTTTTTGCCGCTGCGTATTGTGGGAGGCTGGAGGATAGCCAGTTTGAAATGTAGACTATGCTTTCCAGGTGTCCCAACTGCGTTGGATTCGGTATATCCTCGATCTTTTTAGCATATTTATCTGCGAACCTCCATCCAGCCGACGAAAAAATACGACCACACCACGTTGGTTTTAGCGTTAATAAGACGCACTTGTTAATATTTAGGCGTAGATTTCTCTTCTTTGCGTTGATCATAAACTGGTTGATGGTGTCTGCTAATTCTTCTACCGTCTCCGCATAAACAAGGGAATCATCCAGCCACTGAACAACACCACCCCTTCTGTTCTGCCGAACAAGGTCTTTCCCTCGCCTAAAGATAAAATCTCGGAGATTATTCTTTCACTATACACCCCTGGGGTTGAGTGGTACCCCATCGGGGAGCACTTCAATCTATAACTCCCAAAGATGGTGCTGATCCCAAAATACTTCGAGGCCTTCTCCGAGACTTTTAACATATCAAATCCACTTATAGCGTTGACGCAGGCAAAGAACTTATTCTTTGCTCCTATCCAAGCCATTTGAGTTTCCCAATGAGGCAAACCAAAACTATTTCGGATGGTATTATCATTTAATCTAGTTAGATCTATGACCATCCTAAACTTCCCGGGTGTCGCCTTTGGAACAACAAACGCTGGTGAACTAAAGTATGGGTTAGGATCACGACTTATTGCTCCTATTTTTTCTAAGTCCAAAAGTTTTCCTTCCAAAAAATCTTTTTTCTTCCCAACCACTGGATGGGCTTTAGCTGCAAAAGGTCTCGCTCCAGGCTTCAATTCCACTTCCATCTGAGTCAGGTCCGATAACTGGCACTCACTCTGATTCACTGCAAAAGCATCCCAGTTATCCCTATATACCCGCTGGAGCTTATCTAAGTTTTCGCCATCCACAATCTCCCTTGCAGCCAGTTGCTTGAATCTTTCCTCTATGATTTGTTTGATAACCTGTTCCTCATTGGTTCCAGTGTCGCGGTCCATAGCTGTGTTCTCACCAAAGCCCTGTTCCCGATAACGGACGTAGTTTTCGAAGTCTAACGTTCGGTCGTTATCCGGGTCCACAACTTCACCATCGTATCCGTTACACTCCTCCACAACGCTCCCCCCTGCAACATCCGCTTTGTTCCCGTCTCCAACAGCTATCACAGCCCTTTTGTCGCTATCACCATTTCCATTCGCGGAGTTTCTATCAACCTCTTCAACCTCTAAAATATCCTCTGCTGGCTCCTCGATCACCCGAACCATGTAGCATTCCTCGTCCGAGAACAACGAAATTCCGCTACTATCCTCTCCCGAGCTCTCTCCTTCAATCGTCACGTTAGCTACCTTCTCTTGCAACTCCTCTTTCTCTTGCGTTTCCATCCGATTTACATTATTTATAGGCCCATTCCTCTTCTTTAATAACTTGCAGCCGCCGATCCGGTGTCCCTCTGTAAAACAGAAAAGGCAAAGGGATTTTTGCTTAGCATATTCCTTCTTCCTCTCCTTAGTCCAGGAGTCAGGCAAGCGATGCCTTGCTCCATCCGGGGTCTGTTCCAACCGTATTCTATCCTCCATCCTTCGATTCCCTAATCCCCCAGGAGCCCCCGGTGCTCGATATCTTGTTAGCTCGGCTCTGGGCTCCTTCTTCACTTGCGAGGGAGGGTTTGGTGTCATCTTGAGCGCTGGGTCATCGAAATCCTGCGGTGCCAATACCCGAGCAAGATCTAGCAAATCGCTCCTCATTACTTGGTATGATCTCCAGCGACGCCGTTTGATGGTATGTTTAGGGTTCGTGCCCTTAAAAGCTTTGGGAAGCCTCTTTAACACTTCTAGACACAGTAGCTTATCTAAGTATGGATCCTCATCCAACTCTATTCCCATCAGCAATCGATCCACTTGCTGGAGATATTGAGACATGGACAAACTTATATTTCCTTTGTTAGTCCATTTAACCTTCCTAGATATATCCGTCAAAATGCTAGCCTTCTTACTCTCAATTCCCTGAGATCTCACTTGTTCAAGATACTCCATCACCACCTCACTGGACGTCGTATCTACCTTTGCCATGTGTAACTCCAGCAACACTTCCTCTGACAGGTAATTAATTATCATTCCCCTGCTCAATCCCAGCCCATCCTGGACCACTTGTTTCTCCCACCTTCGATACAACAACTGGAACTTGTATATTTCATCCGCTTGCAAACTCTTAAGAATTGGCTTCCCAGACATTTGCGTTTCCTTTAGCCTTGCTTTACCTCTTTCCTCCCTGCTTTCTGCTCCTCTCGGTTCATTCTGCTCCGATCTCGTTTCCTCCTCATTCTCTTCTACCTCGTCCTGCTCCCCAGCTCCATTACTTTCCTCCCCTTCTTCATATTCACCACTCCTGGTATTCTCATCTATATCGTTTTTATTTTGCTTTTCATAACTTTTCTTATTTTTGTTTTGTTTCTTCTTTAATTCGTTACCCAACTGTGCCACAGCTTCGTGCACCATACTTGCTATCCCAGGCCTCAACGCCTCCACTAATTGTTTGACTAGTTCCGGCGTTAATACATTGTCTGTTGCCATATTCATATCTTGATTAGACCCGCCTTCGACGGACTGACCTTCCTCATTAACTTGCTCATTTCCTCCAGGGCTTGACCCCGATATCTCCGATTCTTGTCCTTTGGATCCCTCTCCTTCGTGTCCACTAGTTTCCTGTTGACCAACCGGGGCTGCAGTCCCCTCTTCTTGGTCACTTGTATGAGACTCGTTAGGCTCCAATCCTTGTAAACGTTTACTTTTGCGCATTCTTAGTATTGATTCTTAAGAATTGAATTCAATTTTAACCTCGTTGTGTTCACTAAGAATAAAAACTTTTCTGACTGATATTCTTGACTCTTATCCTCTATAACTATGTTAGATATGACTATTCCTACTCAGTTCCCCCCTTTCCAGTTTCAGTTCCCACTCCCAGGGTATCATACTGAAACCCCCCGTATCTTATTTTCCACTTCCCAGGGTATCATACTGAAACCCCCCGTATCTTATTTTCCACTTCCCACTTTCCCCCTGCAATACATCCTTCCCACCACTACTGGTTCCACGTCCCCCTCTAACTGCAAAGGCCCAACTTCTATTCCTCAACTTCCCTTTCCTATTAAAGCTGCTAGTATCCCTGTCAGGTTCCTGGACAACAATAGTCAGAATATTGCGTAATTCAAAAAAGATTAATTCAAGTAATTGAGTTACTAGTTTGACCTCATCAACCCTAATTACATATTCATGAGCTGTATTGATACTATTATAAGGTGCACAATCTGAGCTTGTCAAACCATGGTTATTGAATAGAACTTAAGTTGAATATTACTTATTTTCAGTCTCCTGCTGTAATTCACTAATACCAGTATAAAAATTTATGTTAGGTAGATCTTGTTAAGGGTATCGAAACTTAATTTCAGAATGTAATCATACTTTCTTGTGTAAATGTTTTTTCTTATTGAGTATGAGCTTAATTTCATAAAAGTTACCGGACTTTCTTCTCCTTTTGACAACTTCAATATAACCTCAGTTTTTCACTATGTTTTTTTATATATTCCGCTCATAGACACATGCTACTTCATGGCTTCTTTACTGATGAATTTATAACATACATTTTTCTTATTGATAATTAATAATACTTCCAAAACTATTTTCAATGAATATTGATATACTAGTTAGAACTAAAGCTGAATCAAAATTCCTTGACTCAAGTTGGAACAAAACATGTTCTACTCGTCTAAAAACAAAAATACGAATCTTTTCATCATCGATCTTTTGATAATTATACATGCAAAACTATACATCATCTCAATTTGGACACATAACATCTGCATTCTTTATTTCAACTATCATAAGAGCCAATACCAAGTTACTTTTGTTTTCTATTTTTGCACTCTATGACTTTTTCCAATGTGCTTTCTCAAACTTTATTTTGTTGAAACTCATCAAACAATCTTAATTATTTATTTCTTAACAAGACATAGGCAGATTAGGCAGCAACTCTTTCTTACAAACTAATTTTGTTAACAACTTATTGGGTTTTTTTAGATTCCAACATGTGTGGTTCCAGGGGAAATGTTGAATTATATACTTTGTTTATTTTTCTTTAAAAATCAACTTCTATGTCAGTATCAACCAGGTGTCGCAAGTAAATAATCCATCTGTAACAAAGTTCTCTCGGTATATAGCTATAAAAGGTCACAAGTGTGAAGGTTTTCAAAAAAACTGATCAAAGGAGTATGGATTTCCTTTTTTTTATATAGTTTCTTGTGTAATATTAATATATGTACTCTATGTCTAATGTGTAGAAAGAAAAAAATCTCCTTAATGGTAAAGGTAGCTTCCCAGCAACCTAGCCGACTAGATTAAGAATCAATTCTACGGTATAACTTTACCTCTTTACACGAAAAGAGTAAAGTTTTAAGGGGACAGGGTAAATTCACAAAGTTTTTATATATGATACTATTGTTTCTATTATTATTTTGTAGGTGATACTCCAAAAATAAACTTAGTTTTGCAGGTGTCAACTCTCAGAAACTACTAGATGCAAAATCTTGTGGCTGGGATTTTAGGCTTTTTATTTATACAAGGAATCAGGGGAGAAACCTTCGAAAGTCAACAACATTTGTTACTAAGGAGTTAGTATAGATTGCAAACTCTTTTGGAAGGTATTTTCCTTTAGGCGTAATTTGTTCCACTCAAGCTGAGGAATCAGGCTAGTAAATCCAGGAATTAGATGCATTGTATGGTGGATGAAACTTGTCTACAGGGAATATTTAATACAAGCTCAAATATAAAATCTAAGCCATGAGCCCCAGCAGATCACTGTATTATACAACCAAATTCCGTTGAAGAAATTTATGGTGAATGAGTCGATATACCTCGTAGTAGCAGGCAAGCGTACCTATTTTCATTAATTCAGCGCATCATTATAGCCAAAACACAATAAAAAATACTTTAGGTGATTGATATTATCACCTGCGTTACTTTTGCAAATGATGACATTTTATTTTGTGTATATTTTGGACATAGTCTCAGTTGGTTCAGCTTAAGATTTAAGTTAATTTTTGTAGAGAACTTAGGCTGAAAGTTGATGTTGTTTAGTTTGTATTTCCTGCTACACGGTCGTCACCTCGATGTTCAGAGATCGTAGAGGCCCATGCGTACCATATTCCACAGGTTGTGCTTTTTCAAGCACTCCGACTTAACACAGCTAGTAGTATAACCTTTACACTTGCTTTTAATTATAGTTATGGTTTGTGAAACTAGTTATTCTGTCTGATAGGCTCCCAGCTTTGAACATATTTGACAGATACATCACTTTAGCCGTGAATAGTTTGATTTGATTTTCGTCTAATGACTCTTATTTGTTACAAGAAGGAGATTTCCGAGAAATAGGAGGAATAAATAAGAAACGCATTTATTTTCTCTTGGATACTGTAATTTGCTGAGCATCCAATGTACAGAGGCTTAATCTCTCGAGAACCTCATACTATATCAACACTAGAAAAATTATAATCTGCACATTGAAACTCAATTGTTTAGGAAACTAAATGTGTCATTGAATGAAAGTACAAATCATATGCTTCAAATACACCTAGATTGCTATTTTCATCTCTTTGGATTCTTTTTGAATTTTATTTTTGTAAATTGCCAAGGATCAAATCTATAGACAAATTCTATTTTTTTCCATGATAGAGTTCTCTATCAAAACTTGAATCGGGTACTGGAGTTACGTAGATAAAGAAATATATGAAACCCCTTATCAAAATTTGTTAGCGCGTCGGTTAGCTCTACTTCGGGTTGATGCTGAGAAGATTTTCATGGAGCAGCTCAATTGCCATTTGATGTAGATACGATAAAGGGTGACTAACTTATTGCCCTTAATTAAGGCGGTTAAAACTCAATTAATGGGCTACTATCTCTTTCTGGGAAAAAAGAAATAGGCACTAATATATTTGAAGGGTTCAATCCTTTACGGCATTATTATCAAGAGGTACTTCACTATTTATCAAATAGTCGGTAGTTTAATTCTGTCCTGTTGTAGGCAGGCTGCACGTTCTCGGCGAGAAAGCCTCTCGCTTAGGTTTCAACAAATCTAGCGGATCTCATGGTGGATTAAGTACTGAAGTGTTATGATTACAACTGAAATCACCGTCCTTCAGCTGTTATCGTCTTATGCTTTGTTATTTATTTTTTTTGATTATTCTTTTCTGGTCGGCTCACCTGTCATACTATTATTAATTGTTGGCAATGTTCTATATTTGATACTTAATCACCCCGATTTATCAGCAGTATAGCTTCCCTTTACAGCCCTAGAGCTACTTCAACTACTTAAACATGTTACTATTAAAAAAATCATTAGACTTCACACGAGTGCCAAGGACGCTCATACAATTCTGGAAATATGAACAGAAACTTAGAATTGATACAAGTACCTATCATGTTAAGGTTCAAGCTATGAGGTGATTAGACAGGTTAAATGACTAGAAACGTCGAGAAAAGACTAAAACAAAGTTCTATCACATGAAAAACGCCAAGTGGTGTCATCGTTGAATACAAGTGTTTTTTTTCTTGGGTCCACAGACTTGACAATTTTTTTATCAAGATCAACCTCGGTGCAGGAGAGAACCTTTTTGTTTCTACATAGTAAAGAAAGACAAATATATCCTTGAAGGTTGTAGCTTAACTTCCAGTCAATCTTTAGTTAGTAAGAAAAGAAACACTTGATTATTCTACCCATATTCCAGGACTTAATAAATCTTGTTGGAAAACATTTTATATTTAATAGTACATTATTAAACGTATACTTTCTCAGAATAATACAATTCTAAATAAAAGACTATTGATTTAATTGGTATAAAATTATACACAATATTATATTACCACAGTTCCTTGGAAGACATTTGTTATTGGAAAAGTAGTCCCTGCAAAGACCAATCTTTCGGTGAAACAGCCGTGAATATATTGCGTCACAAGCTGTAAGAATTATCCATAGACCACTACCAGGAAGAGTTCATATTTTATGTCAACCACTTTCCAGAAATGAAACCACTGCCGATATAATTAATAAATAGCTTATTTTGTAGTACCAACATAAAACTATAGAAACAAGAGTGAAAGTTGAAACTTCAAAATATGCTAAACTCTTCATTACCGTGCCAAACCGACATAGATTGTCCAGGTAGCTTCTTTTGTTACGAAAATATATGGTTTACAGATCTTGAAGCCACCAAAGTATGTTCTTGTCATAGATAGTATATCCTCCGTCATAGTCTTATTGTTTAGTTATGGCTGGGTTGGTGAAACTTGTTCAGAGTTTGGAGCAGGTTCAATAGCAGTGTTCCTGGTATGTATCTTCATTATGTCGATATGTGTTTATTACATTGGATACTCCTTGAAGCATATATTCAAGTTTCTTGCTACAGATCTTAGACCTATTCATGAACGTATCTTGATATCTCCTAAGTTTGCACAAATTGGTCCACTTCGAGTTTCAAAGAAAAATTTACAGTTTCATAAGAAGAATCTGTTCCTGCTGAAGTCTCAAACATTATACATGACTTTTTTCTTATCTATGTTTATATTTTTCACGAATTTGTTTTATATCTTGGTTCTTTTTAACCCTGAGGATTTCTCCTTTGAAAATGAAACGAAGGCTTCCACTTTGGAAACTGCAAGAGATTTCTTCATCGCTGGATGGGGTGCCACATATGTGGTCACATCTTTACAACTGGCTCTTTCCTGGTTATTCTTGGGTTACACGGCATCTACTCTCAACCTTGGTCTCACTCGATACTTCAAATTCAGAATTAGAATTATTCGAGCTACCCAGCTTCTTATTCCATTTATATTTCTTCTCTTGATGATATACACTGGAAATGTTTTCTCTGTTCTCTTGCCTTGTCTTCCACTCTATTTTATCGTAGTGCAAAATTTACACAATGGGAAAAGTGTTTTTTTAACGGAGTTGGAGAACTTTCCCTCAACAAACTTCATTCGCCAAGCTAAACTAGTGAAGAAGTATTATTGCAAATTGAGAAACTCGGCTTCCTTAATACTTATTTCAACTTTACCTTTAGTTATCATCTTCTTTATTTCAAAACCTCCAATTTTCATACACAAATTGTTTCAACCATTCCCAGGACGAGTGAACCTATATTTTTTACCTCTACAACTCTTAAGAGACAGCGCAGCATTAATGTTAGTCAACGATATTCTTTCATACTTCGAGGAAGCA